>CM073768.1:50785939-51080939 GCA_037158775.1 Hetaerina titia | reverse complement strand
CGTCTACATCTCGATGAAGAAATTCGCGATGAAAAACTTATAGAAACACAAGAAAACAACCTTCGAATCAAAAGCTCGGAAGATTTCTTGATGAGATGCAGGCGGAAAAAATAAACAGAACCACACGATAGGTCAATCCGCATTGATAAACTTTTGTACCCTCCCATGGACTACAACCTTGTCGTGGTGGAAGGGCTTGTGTGTTCCGATGACCCCTAGAGCTGTGCTGGCGGGAGTAATAATAATTACTCCTGGAAGGGTCACCCATGCCAGATAGGTCGAAGGTTAGGAGCCAGACGAAAGGTAGTCCACGCAGCGTCTGTTCCTCAGTGAGGCGGCTGCAATGGCGTCTGACCCCAGTGGGGCGGCCATTAAGTGATGGTGTCACGTTAAAAACACTATTGAGGAAGGCAACGGGAAACCACCTCAATTATCATTCCCAAGAAAATATGATGGACGCAAAACAGAAATTGAGTCCTGGCAACTGCGGGACTCGGCCCAAGGGGCCGTGTGTCGTGCCCGGCAGCGGGGGAGGCAAGGCTTCCGCGGTCGTCATCCCACGAAATCCTTGCGGGGGAGAAATAACAGCAGCAGGACAGAAGATGCAGAAGAAGACGAAAGTAGTTAGAATAGGAACCTGGAACGTCAGGACAATATTGAGGAGAGGCAAATTAGAAAATATTAAGCGAGAGATGGAAAGAGGTAATATAGATGTTTTAGGTCTCTGCGAGGTGAGATGGAAGGATAGCGGGGATTACTGGAGTGACAATTATAGAGTGATATACAGCGGCGGGGACGAGAGCCAACGAGGGGTTGCCGTAATTTTAAATAAAGGGGGAGGAAGAAGCGTAGTCAACATAGAGCAAGCGACAGATAGAATTTTACTCGTAGCGATTAAAGCAGAGCCGACAAACTTGGTCATTGTTCAGGTATACATGCCACCGAGCAACCACAAGGAGGAAGAAGTCGATAGGATGTATGATGAGTTAGAGGATATCATCGCGAGTGTTCCTGCAGGGAAACATTTGATAGTGATGGGGGATTGGAATGCGACGGTAGGCGAAGGAAGAGATGGTGGTGAGGTGGGGGACTATGGGTTAGGCACGAGGAATGAACGCGGGGAGAAAGCAATTGAATTCTGCAGGAGACAGGGGTTAGTCATCACTAACACATGGTTTAGACACCACAAAAGGCGTAGGTATACATGGAAAATGCCAGGTGACTCAGAAAGGTATCAGTTAGATTATATTATGGTTAGGCACAGGTTTAGGAACAGTGTGATAAATTCGCACAGTTTCCCAGGAGCGGATGCGGACTCTGACCACAATTTAGTTGTTATGAAATGTAATGTTCGTTTCAAGAAGATAAGGCAAGGGCGGCGGGCTAAAAAATGGAATTTAGAAGCAGTAAATGAATTAACGAGGAAGGAGTATCAGGAGGCTGTAGAGAAAATGATGGATGACGGTAAAGAACTGAGTACTATCGAAGAAAAATGGGAATGTATCAAGAAAGGGATATTGGACGCCGCTAAAGACACTATAGGAACCGTTAACGGGAAAAGGATAAGGAAACCATGGGTAACGGATGAGATGATTGCAAAGATGGATGAGAGAAGAAGATGGAAAAATGTAAACACAGAGTTAGGCAAAATGAAGTACAAAGAGTTAAACAATAAATTGAGAAGGGCCACAAATAAAGCAAAAGAAGAATGGTGGAAAACGCAATGCGAGGATATGGAAAGTTTACAGAAGAAGGGTGAAATTGGTGCTCTATACAGCAAGGTTAAGTTATTATCGGGAAGTAAGAAGGCAAGATGTGTGCTAACAGTTAAAGATAAATGGGGTAAGATAATAGTTGAACCAGGAAAAATCCAAGAGAGATGGAAGGAATATATAGAAACACTGTATGGTAAAGAACTTAGGCCGACAAGGTTAGACATAGAAAAGGAACATGACGTAGAAGAAGATAGCTTAGGTCCAGGCATACTCGACGATGAAATAGAAAGGGCATTAAAGGAGATGAAAGCAAATAAGGCTGTGGGGCTGGACAATATTCCTGTAGAAATGTTGAAATGGTTAGGGAAAGGTGGGAAGAAGGCCATATATGGACTGATTCGTAGTATCTATGAGGAAGGAATCTGGCCGGAAGATTTTGTGAGATCGGTGTTAGTTCCTATTCCAAAAAAGGCAAAGGCTTCGTCATGTGAGGATTACAGAACAATAAGTTTGATATCCCACGCAGCTAAAGTTATTCTCAGGATCATCAACAAAAGGATAGAGAGTAAGGCAAATGATTACTTAGGGGATGATCAGTTTGGGTTCAGGAAAGGAAGAGGTACGCGTGATGCCATTGCAGTAATGAGATCACTAGTCGAGAGGAATATAGAATACAATCAGGACGTTTATGCCTGTTTTGTAGATTTCGAAAGAGCGTTTGATAGAGTGAATTGGGAAAAATTAATGCGTGTATTGCAGAAAATAGGAATGGATTGGAGGGACAGGAGACTGATCCGCAACCTGTACATGTCTCAGACTGCTCAGGTGCGAGTGGGGAACGGAGAGTCCGGATGGGCAGTGTTAGGAAGAGGTGTAAGGCAGGGTTGCCCATTGTCACCGGT
Source organism: Hetaerina titia (assembly GCA_037158775.1). NCBI lineage: Eukaryota > Metazoa > Arthropoda > Insecta > Odonata > Calopterygidae > Hetaerina > Hetaerina titia. Next base: position 51,078,322 of record CM073768.1, on the reverse strand, counting down.
ACTGTTTAACGTATATGTAGAGGAAATGATTAAAGAGGCATGGGAAGAACTGGAGGTAGGAATGAAAGTCGGAGGGGAATTCGTAAAATCGGTTAGGTTTGCTGATGACCAAGCATTAGTTGCTCAGTCAGCCAAGGGGTTGCAAGCATTGTTGAGTGAATTGGAGGTTCAGTGCGATAAATATGGGATGAGAATCAATATTAATAAAACAAAGGTTATGCGATTTTCCAGAAAGAAAAAGGCTAAGCTAAATATTAAAATAGGCGGGGAAAAAATAGAGCAGGTAGAACAGTTTACATATCTCGGAAGTGTTTTGGACCAACACGGTCAAAGTGGTAGGGACGTAAGGAGAAGAATTGCGCTAGGCAAGGAGGCTTTCTCAAGGAGGAGGGAGTTGATGACGGGGACGTTGAGTAGGGATGTTAAGACAAGACTCGTAAAAACTCTGATATGGAGCGTAGCTATGTACGGCGCGGAAACGTGGTCGCTGAAGCAGGAGGATAGACGTAGATTGGAGGCTTTTGAAATGTGGGTGTGGAGAAGAATGGAAAAGGTGAAATGGACCGAAAGGAAAACAAATGAGGAAGTACTAGAAATGGTGGGGGAGGAGAGGGGTTTGTTGAGAGAAATCCTTTGGAGGCAGGAAAAATGGATGAAGGGCGTATTGAGCGGTAGTGGAATGTTGAAGAGGGTAATAGAGGGAAGAATGTTGGGCAAGCGAGGTAAGGGTAGGAACAGGATAGGGATGTTGGACGAGATGAAGGGAGGAAAGAAGTACACCAAGATGAAGAGGGACCTGATATAGATTAGTTTGCTAGGTGGGGAGTCACAAAATGTTTATTTGATAGTTGGGTCCATCCAAAAACCTACCTTAACCGGTAGATTACCTAAAAAAAAAAAACTTTTGTACACCTCAGTGAATGCCAAAGGGGCGCGGACAAGAGAACAGGAAAGACGAGAGTGGAGAAAATGATTCCCATGGGAAAATATTTGGTGCAACATAGTGCGTGACGTGTGAAAAATAACGGGCCTTGAAGTATTCTTAAGATTTTTTGGTCCTTTCTTTCCTGTGGAAGCTATGCCCTGAACATCGACCGCTCTGGAAGAGGGAGCTGCCCCTCACCTAACGCAACTCCTCGCTCTACATGCGATTAAAATGAATCATTTTTCATTCAGTTTATCAGAAGAGCATTTTATCAGTTCAACTTACTGTCAGCACATCTTGGAAGGAAAAACTTTTTAAAACCCACCGTATGGATGCGCTTAAAACATTGACGAACCCTAATGAATTTCTACTCACTGCGCTTGTAACGTCTCCATAACTATACCTGTTGCTTTCTCTCCCCTCTTAAGGCTTCCATCCACTTAAAATATTTTCTTTTACTTTCCTCTAATAAGGATGGTTTAGCAGAGCACGACAACGGTGGAGGATTAAGTAATTAAGGGAGATATGCGTACCAAAATTGGCTTAAGATGAGTGCAGAATTAAAAACATTACGTACACAAAAAGGGAAGATAACTAAGAGTGTAAGGCCGATCAAATAATTTAGGTGATTCTTACTAATCCTGAGGTCACTCTCTCCTTTCTGCCATATGCCGCACGTGGCATATTAATTTGAATTATAATTAATGAAAGAAAAATATTCAAGTAAAAATTACCACTGGCGTTGAGACTAGAAAATAATATCCCAGCAACGGTTAACATTGCATTTCCTTTGGCGGAAATGTACTTATTTTTGCACTGGACACACAAGTAGAAATTCATCGAGTGGGTTGAAGAATCACCGCCACTCAAATGTATACTTGTACCATGAAAAGCCCCATCCTTCCAAACACTTGTTGGAGAAAAACGACTTGAGGCATTTTTACTTATACCACTCTAAGTGGAACACCAAGGACTTAACGCCATGAAACTGCTATCAATAATTTTTCACAAGAATATAAATTGACTGAAGAGAGATTTTTTCACCTCCACTAAGCATTTTTCATATCCAATTCCCAGGTCAATCCCTCCCTACCCCGCCAAAGATCACCAACTCCTAAATCCTTCCCCTGGGCTTCCACTTGTTTTATGACAATGAAAGAAGCCACTAAAATTGGCTGGCTTATCTATTTGTACCAGATAATATCATAATTGCTGAAACTATTTATAAGTAACGTACCTTAGTGACCAACTCTTGAATTGCAAGGTTTTATTAATTTGGTAAGGTAATTCCTCTATTGCAAGGGGACGGAACTAAATGGAATACTGCTGAATGTGAAGTCTACCATGTAAATATCCAATTCTACGTAGTATAAATGACAATTTCTATCTGAACCAAACGATTAATATTTTTTAAAATTATTAAGCCATAAAATAGACAATTTTGGAACCGTTATGCTTCTAAAACTTAACAAACAGATAATTAATCATACAATTAGCCTTTGCAGCAGCGGTTTAGTTTTGATTCTACTACCTATTTCATCAAGTTAATGTTTCATATAGTAAAATATGCTGGCACACGTATTCATACAGATAAATTAACGAGAATTGAAGAGGAGGCAGAGGGAGTCTCTACGCACGCCCTCCTATCCTCTCCCTCGGCTCTCAAACACATCGAATGCACCCCAAACACTTTCCCCTCCCTCTTCAATTCCTTAAGATACTGAATCATAGCCTATTTTCATGCTGCAAGGTACAATACTTCAAACAGATCCCATACAACTCCTAATCAAAGAGAAACTGGAAGCAAATACCAAAATTCAAATATAAAAGTTGAAACATTACAAATGAATTACATCCTTCATTTCCAATAAGTTACTCCGGAAACTTTTGTGATAAAACTAGGTTTCTTAATTTAATTTGAATCAATTTAAAAAGAAGATATTGATTTAAACGTCTATCAGAAAGAACTTCGTAATTTAGTTCTTCCATGGGAGATACAACATCAGCTACACCTATAGTACTTCCTCGGAAACAGAGGCGAAAAATTAACGAGGTAAAAAATATTGCCCAACGGAGTTCACCCAGCCCGCGCCAAGAAAAAGAGCTAGCGGAAATGTAGTCGGAGCTGTGACCTACTGAAATGAAATCACGACGTGGGGTTTGTAATTTCGGAAATATAACCGGAAAGCTTCCTTCTACGAAACCCATTGTGGCAAAGGCACGTCTAAATTCTGTGAAACTAAATGCCCCTCCAATAGGGCCAAGGGGTGACGAAATGTGGCGCAAATACGTCACAATGGGCTCCTCAACTGTGTTAAAATTCTTTCGAGTGCACGACAATGGTTTAATCTGCTGGGATCAAGCGAAAAATTGAATTCCTGTACACCGAAAAAAGAAACGAATGTGATGATCACGATATCGCGGAGAACTTTGCCCAGCAACGCATGAAAAACGTCGGAGTCAAAGGAATTTGGAGCTGGATTGAGATGAAAGAATGAAATGGAGACCGAGAAGCATAGATCGGTAAATGAGAGCCCTGGAGTATCTATTCTATTTCAGATTTCACGCACTCGCCAACGTATTTTCATAGGAACTTTTTCAAAACATCTTCATTCAATAGGAGATGCCGCTGATGAACGAGGTCTTATCGCGGAAAAAAAGAAGAAATGATTCCGAGAGAATGGGATGCGGAGAAGAATCGTTACCGTGGAAATTCGTGGATTGCATTGAGCGCAGGATATGTGGGCATTATGTCCGCGGATGAGTGAATTCCTTGAGTTAGCGGCGGGATGAGAAGAGAACGGAGGGAATGGAGAGAACAAAAACTTTACAATTGGCTTCTCCCTAAGATATGAGGCAAAGAATGGCATTCCTCATCAGCGAACGAAATGAAAGAAATTTACGGATCCACTGGCGATGACAACGCCGAGATGAAAACTCATACTGTATATAGAAATATTTGCGTGTTTTAGCTTCCAATTCCAATCTGAGAATCGCTATAAGTTGGTTTGCAAAAATTTTAGGAATAAATTTTACGGATAAAGTCACAAAAAAGCATGTTGATTGTCATAAACGCATAGAAAAGTATTTTAGGATTCAAGTGGATCTGAATACAAATGGCATTGGCGCCTTTTATCCGACCAAAAGATTCCAGCAAAATTTGGACTGAAGTTACAAAGAAAGTACATCTTCAGATGAAATCACAGGAAACATTTATCGTCAAAGGATATTTTTAATATTCATAATTTAGAAAAACTCTCAAAGACCTGAACATATATCCTTAAAATATAATAATTGAATTTCCGATTCGAAGGTGATCCATCCACATTATGATATATATTTTCTTAATTTCAAGATTTAATCTTTCTGTAGGAATGTATCAGAAAAACAGAACATGGAAAAATATGCACTTATTCTAATACTAATGCAAAGATAAAACATTTCGACTGATTTTAAATTTCACCTGAATACTGTATTTAAAACTTTGTGTTTTGTTTTCACTTGGCATTTTAAAAGTGTATGCCTAAGATGTTATCTCAAGCGCGCTGTTTATTCTTCATTAATTCAATAAGTTAATCAATGAAATTTAGCTTTAATATATTTATGAAATAAATCTCATCACCCCTAAAACATATTAAGGTCACATCACTCAGGCTCTTTCCAAAGTGCAAAATAAAAATAAAAGCCATTATTTGAACAATAGCGACTTGAATGATGTCATTTTCATCTAAGCGACTTATTACGCATCACACTTAGTGCCTATTGTCATCACCGCCCAAGAATATTTGGTCTTTTTCTATGAAGCTACATAAATTCGCTCGAAAAAATTCCTACCCAAATTGCAATATTCCTGCTTCTATTAGATTCATGTGCATTACGCCCGAGCAAAATTTTCAGCAAGGCAGACTTTAGAAGAATCATGGCGTCACATCAAAGGAGCTGGCGATTCAAATATGAAAACTTTTTGACTACTGCGGGAGAACTACGTTCCACTCTAACGTCCTCATACATTATTTTTTTTATTCCCGAAAGTTGGTCGAAAATTTTTGATAAACCGTGTTTCCGACAGTTACCCAGGGCAGATGGATGGGCGTTGAGGTGGTGGGGTACTCCACCTTCAAAGAGGATAGGGGCACGGGAAAGGTGGAAGGGGATGCATAAAATTAGGAACCAAAGAATTCTCCCCCTCTCCACTCCAGTGGAGGTAGGCAGCCCTCCCGCTCTTGTAACATTGTGCATACTTCGTTCTCAACGTCTCCGTCTTCTCTTCCCTTTCCGAACCTATCCAATCTCCCAAAAGTCCTCACTTTCTCTCCCCGGGTCGTATTTCAAAGGAACTCTTCCTCCTTTTCATCCCCCTGTTTCTATCTCTCTCTCACTCTACCTCTTTCCCGCACCCAAGACACCTATGAAAAACTTCACGGTCAACTTACCCAGGTTCACTCAGGCTTACTTGCCGTCCAACCTTGAGCTCGGTGGTTCGATCGAGGATGTGTGTATAGAAAACGCCGTTCCTGAAACACACCATCTTGTTTAGCTGGAATGCTATAACATTTAATTTTGTTGAAATGGTTGGAATAAGACGCTAGGTAACCAAACCTATTTAGGTTCTCCTTACAGTAAGTAACCTTTTTATAACGTACTCGTATAAGGGACATTCTTAGGGGAATAAATGGGGCCTACATTTATTATGGCCCTATTGGCTATACGATCAAATCTAAATGAGAGGTAATCGAATTATAAATCCAATTCAATTTGCTTATTGCGTTTTCCATAAGGTTATGTCTTCTTTATTCTCACAGTCCTAATATTTCTTGAGCTTAAGAATATGTTTTTTATGAGTTTTAGTCCCAAAATCATATTTTTTATAAATGGTATTCAACCATCCCTTTTAGTCTATCCATGTAAAGTGTGAACTTACAATACGTAAAAACATATGAACGGAATACAGAGACCTTATTTCTGGCTAATTTATAAATTATATTATTATTAAGCAATAACCGGTTAAGGTAGGTTTTGGATGGTCACAACTACCAAATAAATATTTTTGACTCCTAAAAAAACACAATCCAGCAACCTACTCTACATCAAGTCCCTCTTCATCTCTGCGTACTTTCTTCCTCCCTTCATCCCGTCCAACATCCCTATCCTGTTCCTGCCCTTTCCTCGTTTACCTAACATTCTCCCCTCTATTACAGTCTTCCACATCCCACTGCCGACCAATACGCCCTTCATCTATTTTTCCGGCCTCCATAGGATTTCTCCCAATAAACCCCTCTCCTCGCCCACCATTCCTAGTACTTCCTCATTTTTTTTCCTTTCAGTCCATTTCACCTTCTCCATTCTTCTCCAAACCAGCATTTAAAAAGCCTCCAATCTACGTCTATCCTCCTAATTCAGCAACCACGTTTCCGCGCCGTACATAGCTACACTTTATATCAAAGTTTTCACAAGTATTTCCTTAACCTTCCTACTGAACGTCTCCGTCATCAATTCCCTCCTTGCGAAAGCCTCCATGCCTAGCGCAATTCTACTCCTTACGTCCCTACTACTTTGACCGCGTTGGTCCAAAACACTTCCAAGATACGTAAACTGGTCCACCCTGCTCTATTTTTTGCCCTCCTATTTTAACGTTTAGCTTAGCCTTTTTCTTTCTGGAAAATCGCAGAACCCTTGTTTTATTAATATTGATTCTCATCCCATATCTATTTCACTGAATTTCCAATTCACTCAGCAATGCTTGCTACCCTTTGGCTGACTGAGCAACTAATGCTTGGTCATCAGCAAACCTAACAGATTTTACGAATTCCCCTCCGACTTCATTCCTACCTCCAGTTCTTCCCATGCCTCTTGAATCATTTCCCTCACATATACGTTGAAGAACACCGGTGATAATAGGCAACCCCCCAAATACTTACATATATACCTACGCTTTTTGTGGTTTCTAAACCATGTGTTGGTGATGAATAACCTCTGTCTCCTCCAGAACTCAATTGCTTTTTTCCCTTGGTCATTCCTCGTGCCTAAACCGTAGTTCCCCACCTCATCACCATCTTTCCCTTCGCCTATCGTCGCATTCTTATCCCCCATAACTATCTAATGTTTCCCTGTAGGAACATGCGCGATTATGTTCTCTAATTGATCGTACATCCTATCGACTTCTACCTCCTTATGGTTCCTTGGCTGCGTGCATCCATGAACAGTGACTAAGTTCCTCGGTTTCTACTTGTTATATTCTATATAATATATATAATATCCTAATCCTAATATATATATAACATCCTAATTTCTACTTGTAATATTCTATCCGTTTCTTGTTCCATCTTTACTACGTTTCTTTCTTCCTCTTATTTCAATATTATGGCAACCCTTCGTTGGCTCTAATCCCCGCCGCTGTATATTATTCTATAATTATCACTCCCCTAATCCCCACTATCCTTCCATCTCACTTCACATAAACCTATAATGTCTATATTTTTTCTTTCCATCTCTCGTTTAATATTCTCTTATTTTCTCGTCCTCAATATTGTCCTAACATTCCAAGTTCCTATTTCAAGTAATTTGGTCTTCTTGTTCTGTGTCTTGTGTCCTGATGCTGTCGGTTTTCTTTTGCAAGGGTTTCGTTAGATAACGACCACGGAAGCCTTGCATTTACCGCTTGGAAATCATACGTAACTATTTAATGAAGTTAATCTAAGTTAGTGAGCTGAATTATAAAATCTAAAGAGTTACATAACACACAAATAGAGGTTCTAACTGTAAAAAGAGCGATGTGGTAGGAGTAAAAAACAAAAGAATTTTTCTTTTCTTATTAAAATAGGCGGGGAAAAAATAGAGCAGGTAGAACAGTTTACATATCTCGGAAGTGTTTTGGACCAACACGGTCAAAGTGGTAGGGAGGTAAGGAGAAGAATTGCGCTAGGCAAGGAGGCTTTCTCAAGGAGGAAGGAGTTGATGACGGGGACGTTGAGTAGGGATGTTAAGACAAGACTCGTAAAAACTCTGATATGGAGCGTAGCTATGTACGGCGCGGAAACGTGGTCGCTGAAGCAGGAGGATAAACGCAGATTGGAGGCTTTTGAAATGTGGGTGTGGAGAAGAATGGAAAAGGTGAAATGGACCGAGAGGAAAACAAATGAGGAAGTACTAGAAATGGTGGGGGAGGAGAGGGGTTTGTTGAGAGAAATCCTATGGAGGTAGGAAAAATGGATGAAAGGCGTATTGAACGGTAGTGGAATGTTGAAGAGGGTAATAAAGGGAAGAATCTTGGGCAAGCGAGGTAAGGGTAGGAACAGGATAGGGATGTTGGACGGGATGAAGGGAGAAAAGAAGTACACCGAGATGAAGAGGGACCTGATGTAGTTTAGGTTGCTGGATTGGGTTTTGTTTGGAGTTTAAACATACGTATTTGATAGTTGTGTCCATCCAAAAACCTACCTTAACCGGTAGATTACCTAAATAATTCGCTCCAATCTAGTTATGACCTGGTGACATCTATGATGCAAAACTTCAGAGTAGAATAACTTTTGATTCGGACAATAACTTTGGGTGCAGCTCCCATCATACTTAGTAGCAGCGAAGGCAGGTGCAAAAGGATGTAGAGAGAACGAGAGGGAGTCGCGGAAATGAATGCGACAAGTCTCCGCTCCGTAACGTCCATCCCGCGCTCAGGCGTGGGATTCACGACCTTCAGTTTGAAAACTTTTGAGAAACGAAAACATTTTTGGGACACGGTAGGAGAGATATGTGGGGAAGGGGATGAGCGAGGTGGAAAGGGGACGAAGCAAAACGAAGAGAAACGTCGGAGAGCGCGGAAAAACTACGGCGCAACACGGCGAATGCCATAATTGCGCTACATCTCCATGGAGGGCCACAATTTCATTTGGCACAACGCCGGAAGAATTACGAGCAAAGGTTCGCGCCCCTGCGGCACCAAACACACCGCTGCCGAGGAGACGCATTGGAGTGCCGGCGGAACAGCGGCAACGAATCACGATTTAATGTGTAATTATGCAGCTCTCATACTCGTCGAGCGGAGCAGAGACGTGTAAAATTAACCAGTCCTGGGAATGGGGTAGGGGATGAATTCGCGGAAGTTATCGATGATATCCATTTCCCGGTTGCAGAGGCCACAAATTTCCAAAAACGGAGAGATAAGACTGGTTGGGGGTGAAGTTACAGACCCATAAATGAAACTGATAATGCATCATTTTCTCTTATCTACTATGCTTGTCTCACAGGCCACATCTAGCGACCAAACCGCATTTTACATTTTGTGTTAATAATAATTATATTCCTTCTTCTAAACAACCCATTGGCAAAGGACACGTACCGAAAATAAAATAATTTGAAAGCGTCCCGAATGAAAGTTTTGGAGTGGCGAAAGTTTTTAGATGTGATATGTACACTAATCGGATTATAGATTAAAATGATCGGTTGGAACCAAAATACATTATGTTGGAGGAGAATAACGTACTATAAAATACTGGTTGCGGAGTCGACTTACGTATCTTTTTATCCCAAAACATTTCTAGTGTCCACTTATCACCAGTTTTAAGTTTTATGCTGAGCAAAAATTGATAAATAAGGTACAACAAATTATGCAATGTTATGAATGAGATAATGTTATAATTTGGTCTTAATAATTCTTAATAATGATATTTTAAATCTACACCACATTATACAACATACTTGTACACAAAATCTAGCATATACAAACGCACATTCCGCAAATATTATGCGAATTTGGTTCAATATAAAGGAATTCGCACCTTACGTAAAAGCTCACCGACTAATGGACAAGCCACGGATGTGGGTGTGCTAGGATCATTGAATAACTTCTTTGTGACAAAAGATATTTTAATTTGGGTCTAAAATACCTATGCCAATAGAAAAAAAATAGTTCACTTTAAATTCTACGTATTTTTATGCTGTATAACAGATGTAGGAGAGTTAGTATTAAAATAGAAACTCATGTTGTTAATTTCACCAACTCATATGAAATAACTCAAAATAAATACTTCCATAAAAACATTTGTACACATATATAAGAGAGCATTGACTACGCAGTAGTAATATGATTTAACTCAATTCAATAAATACAGGGAGTGAAGTGTTATGATCTCGAAAGCACACTAAATCAAATTTAAGTAATAACTTTTATTAAACATGTGGTTAAATATTAAATTAAAAACACGATGTCTTCATATACAAAGGAAATAGAGGTTGGAGTATCACCTAGAACATGTATTTTACGAGGTCTTACATTGTGAAGAATTGGTATTATCGAAATTCCAATCTACTATTTAATTTTCAATTTTTTTGTATGCCGATGTTTTCTCCAATAGAGGCATAATAATTCGTTATGGGTGATAAGACATGAAAATATAACAGTGAAAATATGAAAATAAATGCAATAAATGAAATTCAATCTAAATCGCAATTTTTTTTGTCATTTCGGCCCAAAATCATTATAAATTCTACACAAATAACCGATTCAGCACTAATAATGCTGAAAAAAACAATTTCAATTCATAATTGATAGTTTAAAGTATTTATTACTCAAAAACTCCATCGGAATAGTCTGTGACCACATTCATGTATTCAAATTTTAATCCTCAAAATGGGATGACGTGGAAGTAAAATACGACTTCGTAATAATTCCTTTGCTTTGACAGCAGCTTTTATAATTCAAGGAAGCACGAATGGCTAAAATTTGAAGAACACTGCCTATAGGTGTACCTACATCTAAATTAGTTATGAGTGCATAGGAAATGGATTAGTTACCATTAGTTAGATAAGTAACTCTCAATCATAGGGGATTATTTTTATACCCCGACAATGCTGGACAAAATTCTAGCATGATTGCCAAGGGATAAACGCTTCTTTCGTCTTTATTGTATCCTGGTCACAAGCATCTGAAATATTTATGTATTCGGCGGAGGGAGGGATTGATTACTGGAGGGTGGCCTCACCGAGATCTTATTTTTGCCCACGAAAATGGCCACCGTCCAGGACTCTAAAACGAATATCGTCATAAATCCCTTTTTTTATATTGCTGGACTCTTCCTTCTACTGGCGAAGTCCCTCCTCCCTCTCCCTTCGCTCACTCAATTCAGTAGTCCCCCAGATTTATCCTTCAATCCCTCCAATCCTACCGCCAAATCATTTCGTAAAAAAACATTCCTCGAAAATGTTTACTCCTTCGTTTCTCCACCTCCGAACTGCTTCTCTCAACTATATTACTTTCCCTGCGGCCATGGAACAAACAGAGCTCCATTTATTTCTAAACAGGAGTAAGGCTTGAGCCGTTAAGAAGAATGATTTTATGTATGAGAACACAAATCTTACCATTCCGTCTAGCTTGAATATTCAGATGAACCCTCAAGACTTATTTGACCTACGTTTCCTAAAATAGCTATCCTTTCCAATACAAGTCTAGAAGCGAAATTAAGTAATATCTGAAATAATCTGTGTTATTGCAGTGGTTAATCTAATAACACAAGTTTCAGCATAATGTGATTTCCACAGTGGGGGGACTCAAAGGCAAGTGACTGTTTTAGTATGATGCTTCACCTATTAGACTGATGAGGGAACAATGTGAAGCTGTAACATGAGGGCATTACGAATGATCCGAAAGGGCAACGAAACACGCAAACAGCCATAATTTTTCGCAATAAATAACACTTATTGTAATTGAAATAACTTTGCATTTTAACCCGGTGAAAGGAGGGAAATATCTATCTGCCTAGTCGATTATCTCGATTCAAATCATGAGAAGTGTGAGGTAAAGGGGATAGTATGGTAGAACTTTTTCCGCACAGAAGAGTTTGGAAACATAAGGAGTTTGAAATTAAAGGAAAATGGCATTTAAGATTCCAGAAAAAATAATATATGGATATTCACTAAAGAAAGTGACAACATAGGAGAGTTATGGGAGAGGGGCAACAAAAGCTTTTTCCACTTCTCCTAGTGATTTCTTCGATTTTAAAATACTCGTACAATTATCACGAAGTAAAAAGGATGCTACTACGCATACAAAAGTTACATACTTGTATTCGTTGGAAAAAGATGGATTCAGCGTGTACCCGAGACCACTCAGTCCGATGTTTGGCGGCAAAGTATCTTGGACCATGAAATTATCCTAATTTAACCATAAAAGTTTCTATGCTAGTCGCAGTCGTATGCGATAGACGCGAGATGGGCTAAAAATTTAGAGAGGAACTTTCATTGTATCACTTTACCTCAGATGCAAATCTAAAGGTTGACTATGAGCGGTTAGTCATCATCAGGTATCCTCACAGTCTTGCCCGGGCAAAAAGAAGCCATCAGGCAAGCTAACAGTTTCATCACGCATGGGTCGAAGATGTCATCATAGAAAAAGAATTAAATTTAGAAAAGAATAAGCTCAGGAAAATTACCTTTGGATATTTAGTCACGAATGGCATTTTTTTGGAATTACTGCTTGAAGGCGTTACACGTTTTTTGGTGTTTGACATAGGGAAGATGAGGGAAAGGATTGAGGAGCAAAGATGGGGGATGGAGCTTGGTCGAAGTGAAAGGGAAATGTGAGCGGGGATTCTAAGAAAACTGGTGGACTGGAGCGTTAGAAGGAATATTTCTTTTGAAGAGACGGGGACAGAATGGGAGAGACGACTGATGTCACCAGGCCGAGCCGGAGGTCGTACGGTCGCGACCAAAAGCCTCCCCTGAACTCCGTACCGTGGTCGCTCCCCCCATCCTCTTCATCGGCACGGTTCTGACGTTACTACGTACCATCGCCGGCCGACGGCTCTAGTCCAGGCTAGCCAAGATATTCGAGTTGGATTCGAAGCACATTTGAGAGTTAATCGGCAGACCTCCTTCACTCCCGAGGCGACCGGAGAAAGTGCCCCTCTGAACTCGACCACCCATCCAAATCTCTCACGCTCTTCGCTTACCCTAAATCAATAAGGTAAACTAATAAAATAGTCAGGGTAATAAACTCTATTGCTCCAATTGGGCATCCAAAATAAAAATGTGAGTGTTTCATAATGCCAGAAACTTAAAAGAGATGCGACGCCGTCCTCCATAGCCCGCCAAGACAGGGTAATCTTTGATCTCCGAAAAACAGTCTGAAAAATCTCCTTTCCACACCGTCACACTCTCTAGCTACGTTAACTACGTTAAAAACGTTAGAAATACTGTTTTTTCCGGTGAAAATAAGAAACATGAAAAGATTTATCAAGGAATTTCAAAATCTCTAATGACCAGTCTAGGCAGATTTTTGATGGATCCTAAGACTAAGCACTGTGAAATTTAAAAAAATATATGAAAATGAATAAATTCTCTCAAAACAAACTTAATGAGAGCATTGAATTAAATAATTTCGTTGTTACGAATAAAAAATACATAACAAGTCAAAAAAATTATATCGTGTTCTTCTAAGCAAAATTCTGACAAACTCATAAATAATTAACTTACTTTCGACATCTAAATATACGTTTTAGGTAGATGTGCCATGCACACGACTGTTTCTGACTGTTTTACTGTTTAGAGAAAGTTGAAAGAAAGAGGTAATAAATGCATGTGTACGGAAAAGAAATGTTCGAGATAAAACGAGGATATTAAACATATCATAGGATTAAGGGAAAGGATAAAGTAAAAAACATTTGGAATACGATTTTCAGGAGCAAGCACATCGTTTTCGGCTTTCCAATCACGTGAATAACGCACTGGGTTTTAAGAGCTTCGTCGGCATTTTATTTCTGACAGTATCAAAGTTAATTAGCCGGGAGAATATTCAAAAGATAATGAATGGAACCATAAAACATCACCGTGAACGGTTAGGGAAAACATTCTGGCGAAATTTTTCCCCTCCCAAATTGAATGCCTGTGGTTATACACTTCATAATGATAACTTAGGAAAAATCGATGAAGGAAAGCATAATCAGTCACCTTACTTGAATCATGTCGTATTGCGCGACATAATTTGACTAAGTTGTCATTTCAATAAAGAAATTTGAGAAAAATCATGTTATTCCTCGCAGATACTGACACGAAAAACAATTAAATTCTTAATCAAGGAAATAAGTTCAAATGAGTACCAGTAGCCATTGATTTGAACCACATAAAAATATTAAAACGTATTTTTTTACAGTGACAAAACGTTTAACTATTTGATTGCTGAAGAACGCATTGAAGAATTAGGTCTGGCTTTCAACAAATAGATTTTCGTTTGCTTTAAATTTCACATTTTAAAATTAATAGGTTCTAGTTAAAGGTCTTAACTTATACGCTTTTTCAACTCCACGAGCATACTAATAATGGTGTGTTCATTCACCAAAAACATGGTGCGAGACAAATCTTGGGTGGTTTGCACGTATACCTTCGTGAAACCGAAAAGAGAGTGAAGAGATGGGGTTTCTTCAACCAACCATTTCCTCCTTCAACCGAGTAAAATGGTGTAGAGATACAAGGGGGATTATTACGCCCCTTCACATGAGGTGAACGAACTTTTTTCGTTGTTCGCCGTTGATACCATGACGGGATCTTTTCGCCCACGAGACACGCCATTCAGTTTCTTTTTTTTTGCTTTGCCATTGCTCCGTATGCAAGCAGGTAGTCAATGAGGGGGGAAGTAATCGCGCTGTGTGGCAAGTTGGCAAGCATAAGGAAACGAAGAGGAAACTCCATTCATCGACTGTGGTGTTGAATCGGGGAATAAGGGGCGCGGCTGTCGTCCTGGAAATTAATCTGCGTTCGTCGAGACGTTCCCATGTATTTTCCCGGTTTCTGAGAGGTAGAACTCGAAGATTAAAAACTTAAGTGATGTGAAACTACTTGGAAAACCCATCACTGTGTGTGCGAATCATTACTCAGTTCACCCGACTTCTTACCAGTTTTTCATGGAAAAGGAGACTACTTAAAACTTTGTTGTTTAGAAAATATTTTACTACAGGCGCAAGTGTCGTTCATATATCGGAGAAAGTTTAAATAGTTTTCAAAAATTATTGAAAATCTATGCTAAATATCCATCCTAAATAGTGAAGATTATTTTTCAGAGCCTTTTGAATGAAGATAATGCTGATTTTAGAGCAAATACATATTTGATAATTGCCGTGAAATGGCATTCGCTAGTATTGTCCTTTACCAAATAATTGAACTAATGCTAAGAAAGAGGATTACTCTATTTAATCCAGCGTTCAAATTGAAAGCCTATAATTATCAAATATATTATTTTTACATTTATTTGTAAATAATTAAGCCGCAATAGAATTTGATACCTAATGAATTTTTATTACATATTATAACGGTTTTTTCAAATTTTTCTAGAGAAATATACGGAGAGCATCATTTATATGTGTCTATCCAAAATTAATAGGTTCATTTTCAAATAAATCAAAATGAAAAAAGGGAAAAATTCTTAAATATGGTTAATTTTTAATTCATTCCTTGAATGATTGGCATTAAAAACAAGCTTTGAAATTTTCATAGGAATAATATTCCAAAGAAATGTAGATAAGATGAAGTGTAATGGAGCCACACAAAAGAAAAAACATTATTTTTTATTTCAATTAGAATTTAGGATGATAAGGGGAATATGATTTAAGGATGGTATGGAAAGATTAAAGAGCTGAAAATTTCAAGAAAATTATGAAAAAATTATGTCTCCACGTGACCAATTATTAATATTGAGCCTACGTAAAACGACTCTGGATAATGCTAAAATTTGATTTATAAGCTCATAAAGTGTTCGGTAAGAACCCTTTCCTGCAGATCGATAGTAATCACCTGGAATGGGATCCCATACGGGCAATCAATGAAAGCAATTCTGAAAACGCCGGCGCATCTTGCCATCGCCTGACAAATGGACTGAGTAATTTCAAAACACCATTAGTGCCCACTCGCAACATCAATTCACACCAAAAGGTAATATTATTTTTTAAGATTAAAAGTTTTTCGATTTTACTTTACCCAAAATTATTACCTAATACTAATTTGTTAAGATCTCGACTCCAAATCCTTAAATTAATATAAATTTTGAGGTATTTTGAAAGTGTTTTAACTACTTATTCTATTACTACTCTCCAAGTGTTTTTGGAATGTTATTGACACCATTAAAGCAAGTTTCTTTAACGGTACATTAATGTTGGAAGCCCTGATAGCTGTATTGGGTAACTTCTCTCTGAGCATCTCTGGCAGTTCATTGAATGACATTCATATAATCATGCTAATGAAAACTGAAGAATTTTCTCCTGTTCCCTCCCTTCCAGAAATATAACCTAACTAAAACATCAATTTTCAACTCTCGCAAATGTTTTACACCATTTTTCCAAAAAGGTATACGAGTGGGTTTAGGATTGTTGGGTACGATAGCTGGATATCCATTAACCTAAAAAAAATCAAAGTTTTATAATATCATGATTCATTTTTAAATTAAGAGAACCGATTACTTTACTTAGTCAAAATGAATAAGCATAAACTTATAATTCCTGACGAAAATAAATGAAAAGGGATATTTTGATATAATTGTCCGATGATATAATTTGCCTAAAATTAATCGTTAGGATATATGCTGGTTACTTCTCCATTATAAAAACATGTCATCCAAGCTTGTACAGTAAAACGCATCCAACTGTTTTCGTAAAATCAACAAAGATATTGTTCCATTGGAGTTCATTATTCTTTGAATGACAAGCTATTCGCTCGTATTCCACGTTATTCCAACGAATGACATAGCAAATATCAAACAAAAAGTCCGACTTAAAATCTGGGTAATCGTGGAAAATAAAGCTGCGACAGAATTATTTAGAGGGATCTCAGCCCCTGCATCGTTGCTGTTAGGAAATCACTTCATGTAGAGTACACCCTCGGTCAGGTGGGACGTCAACTTATAGACCCTTTTTTCTTTAAGAAAAAAACTTATGCCAATACCAGGTTTCTTTCAACCCTTCTCATCAATTCCCTAAAAACCAACCCCTACCTAATCATATACAGCTATCCTTAATGACTTTCAAGACCTCGGCAGTCTCCCATAATCAATAACACTACTCAGAACAAATTGCTGGAAAAATTAATAATAATCACACCCACTGGTATTATATGGGAATGGGACATGACTATGCAAATGTGGCATTTGGTGACGCACATATAAAGTGATGGCGGCACTGCGGTATGAAAGAAAGGCATGGATGCATTTTTAAGTACTGCTGGGTATTTCGGGTGAAGAAGGTGCAGGAGGGGGAATGAAGCGACGCCGAGGAGAAAGAGGAGGATCGTACCGTCAGAAGGCCTCGAGCCTCATATCTAGAAGAGAAAGGAGTAGGAGGAGGAGACGGAGGCCACCATATGGGCCACCCCCTGCGCCCCCGCTCAAGACGGAAGAAATGGATGGAGATGATGCACTGGTTGCGTTTGTGCACTCCAAAGTCTTCTTCCTCCGCCCACACCCCGACCCTTCACTTCAGCCTGGTTTTGCAAATGATGCTGTCAGAATGGCAAACTTCGTCGAGATAAGGATTACGAGGACCGAAATCACTCCCCGAGCAGAGAACCACCTTTTATCCACTTGTACCACAGAAAAAAAGAAAATTACAGGAGGCTGGGAAGCGGAGAAGGATGAATTGCGAGTTGAGTTTTTGGATCCCGATTGGATGAATAATGGCTCTTGAGTCGCGGCAGACTAAAAGTGGTGAGTAACATGCTTTGGATTTCCTATTCGCGTGTTTGCATGTCTTTTAGATGGATATATGCGTCTTGCGTGATGGCTCATGCCTTCGATAACTTGAACGTTTTCCATGAGCACTGCAACAAGAAATTACAGGAACGCGAAGTTTCCTTCCCTCATCAGACGCAGAGCTCACAGTCTGATTGGTTGACAGTTTCTCGCGATGTGAATCTCGGGCGGAACTTTTTTATTTCATTTTTCTCCGTGATGTACACATACGTTTTCATCAGAAGGAGAGAAGTACCGAAGGGATTTCGGGGAAAATGGCTTCGACAGATTGTGCGCAAGAGACAGCATGACAATTCAGTCAGCAGCATGGTGAACATTTGCTAAGGTTGATATGATATTTCAGCGTAAACAAGGAACACGTAAAGTTGAAGATCAAAATTTGAAGATGACGTAAAAGGGACCTCCTTATTCAAAAGACTTCTTTTGAATAATCAGTTTTCATTCCTACAGTACAAAGGGAAGTGTGGAATGCGAGCTGCTGTATGAAAATACCCAGGCACATTACGTTTTAGTAATGGTTGAAGAGTACTCAAAACTTAAGTCAGTTCAACACGACTGATTGGCCTTATGACCCTGTTTCATTTAAAAATAAAGCATTCATCAAAACAAAATATATAATGGCGACCATCCATGACTATGTTAGCCTCTATGCAACAACGTATCGCGTCTAAATTCAGGCAAAGGTACAGCTTACGTCAGTTTCAAACGTAGTTTAGTGATGCATGTAAAAACAACGGTGAAAGTATTTCGATAATAACTTTTAGTACTCACTACATATTTAGAACGGATTTAAAACTCAAATTTGCGGGGTAAAAGAAAATTGTGTACCCCAAATTTATGACAAACTTGTTTTAAATTCCATATAAAACAAAATCTCTGACGTTATCTTTCCAGAAATAAATAAGTGGTTATTGGTCAGAAAACAGCCGTAGAAGTTCATGTACCACGTTGTAATCGAGCATTAAAAAGCATATGCATTAAAAAATCACAATTTTACCTCTGTTCCTTTGTCAGCAATTAATTTCAATGCAATAAGAAAACCAAATCGTATTTGTATATGAAATTTCGTGGAAGTAATTTCGAATATATGTACATAATAACGAGCAGATTATTTTCTTGCGCTATAAAGTGCTTAAATTCTGCTTAATACCCGAAATAAAAACAGAATGACCACGAGTCTACGTTTATCGACTATTTACGGTCAATTAATCGCTGTTTTTTTAATTCGCGTTAAATTTAATTGTTTTAGAGAATACACAGCCAGAAAGAGTGTATCCAAATTATAATCAGCCTATTTCAAGCGAAGCCAGTAAAACGAATCCCTTTACTACTGTAGGATACTTTTATGCCATATCTTACGAAAAAATTTCATTTCGCCCGAAGAGAAAGTAGAAAATCCATTACGACTGATCAAAAAAGATAAAATCTCTGAGAGCAACTGGGGCTCTAGCCTTGGCTCAACGAAAATCCTACTGCGGCGCGATAAGGAATTATACCTCTCACCGCAAGGATGAAACGCACGATGCCCTAGTAAACACAATTGAGGGAAGGGTAAAACCTTCATAGTCTCTTGAATAATTCCACGTCTATTAAAGGGATGTCTTATATCCCAATCCAAAGGAAAACGTCGGAAGTTATTCCATTACTCGAGGAAACCCATAAATATATTTATACTCTTTCATGAGGTCCCCCATTAGCCATCCTGAAAAAACATAACTCCGATCCTATAAATCCAGACCCATCCTGTGAGAACAGAGACCGTCCCTGCTCCCATCCTTCCCCCTGTACCCTTTCCTTCGCCGCCCCTTTCGAGGTTTCGAGTCGAGGAAACCACAGAGATCCTCTTTCACTCGCTGCATCCACCACAATTCCCCTCCTGGACACATCCCGCCACCTCCCTAACCCTTTATGGAAGCCCTTTACCCCAACCTCCGTTCCTTCCACTCGCTTTCTTCATCGTAACCCTTTCTCCATCACACCGGCCTTTACCCTCATCCTAACCCTCTCGAATCTTTAAACCCTTATCCCTCTCTTCGGTCATTCATTCAAACCCAGAATCCTTTCCGCCGCGTCCTCCCCCCGGCATTTGTCGTCGACCTGCTCGTTCGCCGGCGTTCCCCTCACGAAAGCATAAATCCTTTCGCCCGTGGCAAGGCGGGGGTGGAAGGGGGACTGGCGGGGCGAGAGTCACGCCCCCTCCCTTGGCCATCCGCTTTCTTATTCCTCCATCCCTTCCTGCTTTCTTCCCACGACCGCCGCGCCCTCCAGACTAACACACACGCTTAACCTCCTTCCTCTTCCTCCGCTACCCATACTATCTTTCCCTCCCTTAACTCACCGTTCTTCAGCAAGTCATTATGCACTACTTCCGTCCACCGATCCACACACTATCCCATCCACTCCACACCCACAGAAGAAGGAAGAACCCCGTGATTTCATATTTTCTCATAGCCGCAGATTTTCACACTCTGTTTCCGTAGATTTTGATTCCTGCCTCTTACATTTTGACTCGTTACTCTTTACTCCTTCCCTCTCTACAGTTTTACTCGTTTTCCGCCGCTGACGCCATCAACCTCCCCCTCCGAAAACAAACGGCATCCGGCTGATGAAGCCCTACCATTGTTATGGTCGCTGATTGGCGAAAAATATCTCCCCACCCGTTCAGCAATTAAGTTTCAGGTCGGCCATTGCCTTCCAGCCGCAGAAATACCCAAAACGGTGGGTCACAATCGAAAGGTGGGTCACAATATTTGGGACGAACGGCAGGAGATGAAATTACGCCCTTGTCATCGAATGATGGTGATACGCAAGACGTGCGTTCTACGCGTATTTTATCCATTCGCCCTAAATTTATCCTTTTTCTGTTATAAGTTTTGGAGCTCGGGATATCAGAACCATGTGTTTTTGTCGGGGTAAGTAGGATTTTATCTACATCTATATGATACTCTGCATACCAAAAACAAGGTATTTGGCTGGTGGTTCATCCGCACCAGGCATACGCAATACGAGAAGAGCTGTGGTCAAGTACCGTACCGGTCGGTACCGCGACCGTACCGATCAAGTACCGAGAGGCAGATAGTTTTTTAAAACATCTGTCATATTATATAATAAAAGAAAACGTATGTGCCAAATTATTAGAGAACACACTATCACCATTACTATTTGGCGATGTGGAAGATCTGCGCTAAACTCGTCCCGAAGATCTTGACGGACGACCAAAAGTAGAGTCGAGTGTCTGCTTCCGAAGACTTTCTGCAACGGCATCGTGACGATTCTCCAACCCCCTTATAGTCCCAACTTGGCACCAGCGGACTACTTCCTATTCCCAAAAGTGAAATCCTCCCTCTAAGGACACCACCAAGGTGGTCCCCAAGTGCCGTCAAAGAAGCTTACACACGTACACTAAAGGACCTTCGGGAATCCGCCTATCAGAGAGCCTTCGAGTTGAGGAAAAGCCACTGGCAAAAGTGTGTCGACTATCACAGGATGTACTATGAAGACTTTCGAAGCATTGTAGCAATCTATGAAATATATCTACTTATTTTTCCTAAACATTTCCAGATACTTTCTTTAAAAACATCATCATGGATGAGGTAAGAAAATACAATCCTGAAGAGTCTTTTTTCATCGATATACTGCCATTTTTTGCCATTATGTCATTGAAGTATAGCGATTTATGAAATATTCGAAGAAATTAAGAATGATCCTATGTAACGCAATCGTGAAAATCCAGCTCATATGGATGGAGAGTTTAATCTGAATAGATATAATAATGGTACAGTTTTGGACACTCAAATTGGTAGGCCCAAAGAAATACTTTTAATTTATAAAATTTGCTTGAATTTAAAAGCACGTACCTTAAGCGAGTAGCGGGTAAAATACAGTGAATATTTAGATTTCACAGCGATATCATGTCACATTTAAATACGAAACAAATCTGCTCTACTTTTTTGTACACAGCCATTGAGTGTTTGTCGTATCATCGTTTTGAGCATTCCAAACGTCGACCTGAACACGACAAATAGAGGAAGCTTTCAGGTTCATAGGAGGTGATTTATGAGGGTTTTTGAAGTCCAAAGCGTCATCATTTTCACACCGATATTTTTTCAACCTAATCAAAAATCTTAATTGATGAGCACAAGCATTTGAACGGGAGAAAGTATTTCTTAGAACATAACACATAAATTCCATCACAAATTCTAGCCGCAAATCACCTTAAAAAGAAAAACCTACCCCGTTACCAATTTATTCCTTACACGATTTCCTTCCCCAGGTAGTGTACTCAGACTTTCACCAAAAAATACTATGAAGTTCAACTTGCAATGGCATTCGTCCGCGGACTTATAGGTAATAAAATACGGCATCTATTTCGAAGAACAGATGAGAGCAGAGGTATCCTGAACAAAGCCCTAAGGCGTAGTGAAATTCACGCATTCAAGGTAGAAGGGCCAGTTCATTTCCCTGAGCCCCCCGCGACTTCTCAAAACGTTTTAGTATAAAAAATTGCAGTTTCAATTTTTAGGTGGTCATCTCCTGATATTTGAAGCCTAAATCTCTTCTGCCTCCATTATTTTCACCAATCCCAAATCATTTACACTCTACGTTTCCAAGCTAAGCGTATAATAGTTAAAAGGGAACCATTAAAAATATCGAGGTGAAATGAACGCACGAATAAAGTTTTATTTTATATTTAATAGAACTCAAAAACAAGTTATAAAAACTATAAATATTACATTTATTTAGAGCATGAAAATTTTCTTTCAAGTTCGTTTATAGTTTTCGGAAGTGCAGGAATTTCAAGGTGCTGTAAGGTGCAAGAGCA
The DNA here is from genome assembly GCA_037158775.1 of Hetaerina titia. Classification (NCBI taxonomy): domain Eukaryota; kingdom Metazoa; phylum Arthropoda; class Insecta; order Odonata; family Calopterygidae; genus Hetaerina; species Hetaerina titia. Next base: position 51,055,858 of record CM073768.1, on the reverse strand, counting down.
AAAAGGAGCAACAATCTCAGAATCATTTCCCCTTTGTCATCCAAACTCCGAGAGAAAAAATTTACTTTTTCACTCTCCAATGAGTTTTGAATTGAAACATCGTCGTTCAAATACTTACTAATCTCATGAAGACGCAATACCAAGGTTCAGAAACTTCATTCGTTTATCATTTATCATTTAACATAGTCAAGAGAGATTGAATTTATGAAGATATCTTTTAGTTTTTTCTAATTATGTGATATATTGATATGGTAATCCCGATATTCTTTACAAAAATCATCATAAGAAAACCTAAGGGGTAAATATCATAGCGATAATATTTCAAATGACGTTCACAGTGAAAGCGATGCCTTTAACAGTAGGAAATTCATTTGAGCCGGCTGAATCAAACACAGAAATGTCCGTTTTAGCATTTCATCGTAATTTGTTAACGCAGTTAATAAAATCTGTAAAATTACGCACAAATTATACAAAGAAACATTATTATAGCGTATGACTTATTTAAAACTAAGAAACCGAAAACACTCCGCCGATACTGATGCACAAGGAAGAAACGGTGACTCCCTAAAAGCAACATTTTCACAGATTAATGTGATTACTCTCGGGATTTTTCAGCTCATGATTAATACACATTTAATTTTCTCGTGCCTGACATTGTTTATGCAGGTAGGGAGCTTTGACAAGCCCTAAAAAATAATCTGGCCTGTAAAATAAAAAATCACCTAATTTATATTATCCATTCATATAAATGGATTAAATGTAAAGAGTGAAAATTCACCTACAAAATTCATCCCATCCACTGTTAGGATATAGCGGAGATAAACTTTAATTCCATTAAAAGTTTTAGCGTTACCTCTGGGAAAGGCGTTTAGCTAACAGCTTCTTACGTCGCTTTCCATTTGAAAAAATATCAACTTTCTTCAGGTTTAGTGCTCGTTAATATTTTCGAGTCCCTTTTTTTCTTCAGCATGGTACTCCACTCATTCAGGGTGATAGCAGGGCACCTCCATCGTTTTATATTACTCTTCCAAAAGTGCCATGAGTAAATTAAAAATCTTCGACTTCTCGTTTTTGGTGACCTCCCTACCTTCTTTGTTAAGAAAGTAATTTCATTTAGTTTCCTGCTTAGAGCACCAAACTAGGTGTTCATTAAAGTAAGAGGAATATCAAAGATATATTTTATGCAAAGAAAATAGCCTCTCTCAAAGGGTGTTAGCCTCCTTGATAAAAAAAATAGTAAGAATAAAAGAGATCCCATCCTTTTTGCAATGATTCACTCCTAATTATGTGTAATTTTCCGTCGGTGGATATACTATATATATATATATATATATATATATATATATATATATATAGATGATGTGGGAGCACTCACGAGAGAAATATAACATTTGGACGGCACAATAGAATGTAGAATAAAATAAATAACACATAAAAGGACACTCACATTGTAGATTTTTTAAGTTCTCGCCCTACTTCGAGGTCTCTCTGACTCTTTCTGACCTGAAGAAGGCCTCGGAGTAGGCTGAAAGCTTTAAACAATCTGTCATTTTACGTGTTATATATAGAAATATATATATATATATAATATTATTATTAGGTTATCTACCGGTTAAGGTAGGTTTTGGGATGGACACAACTATCAAATAAATATTTGGAACTCCAAACAAAACAAAATCCAGCAATCTGCTTTACATCACGTCTCTCTTTATCTCTGAGTACTTCTTTCCTCCCTTCATCCCGCCCAACATCCCTATCCTGTACCTGTCCTTTCCTCGTTTGCCTAACATTCTCCCCTCTATTACCCTCTTCAATATCCCACTGCCGCTCAATGGCCTATATATATACACACACATAGATACATTTAGGAGGTTCTTTATGTTTGGGCGGCAATTAATTAAGACACGAAGTAGTATTGATCAAATAGCTACCCCGTCTTGAAATCCCGGGGCCTGTTTCCAGCAGAAAAATATTTTTACTGGAATACAACCTGAAATTTAGTTGGGTTCCCCGTAAAGATAACTTGAAGAAAAAGACTCCCTGAGATCCGATGGGGCATATACTTAGAGATCCAACCCAAGTCCTCAGCTACAGGTATTGCAAATCCCTGACCATCCTCCCCTCCTCAAAATTATATTCTATTGTCCAATTATCCGCCTATCCTGAATGGTTGAAATAATTTCACTGTCATCTTCCGTAGTAAACCAATGACGCACTAAATAGGATGTAAATCGGATTGGGTGAAGAAATTTGGCGGGGGAAGCGATACCGAAATGAATAAATTTAAGAAAGAGAGTAAACAAATGGAAGATTTCCAAAAACGTTTCAAAAATTTATAGAGCGTTTCCTGGTCTCCGTTGAGAAAACACGAAAAAATTGGACAAACTAAAAATACAAAGTCTTAGTGCAAATCGCATAGAAAAATGCATTGATGAGAAAGCTAGATGGAATGGATAGAATGGCCACTGAGATGAAAATCGTTAATTACGCCTTACCAAATGTCATGACTGTCTTATAATGATCATTTTTAAGGTTTTGCATAGGCTGGAAAATATTTTAAAGTTATTTTGAAACATTACACACTTATCCACCCTTCATGGTAATCAATGCAATCGTAATAAATGGTCCCACTAAGAAAGTATTTTCTCTACCAACCGTTCTCATCAGCCGGATCTATTTTAACAATGTTTCTCAATAACTGTTGGAATTCAATATGCTTCAGAGTTTTTTCAATTAGACTAGAGGGCATTTCAGTTATATATAGTCGCTTTTAGTGTAACTATGGAAACATTAATTACCGCTAGCAGACACATTGCAATGAAACTCAAGTTTCCGAATTTGACGAGAAAAAAGAGTAGCAAAAATGAAGGTTTACTTCAAATCAGAAATTTGTGACTATTTATCAAACGCAGATCATCACATTATTGATGTAACAAAATACGTATGGTACTTGACTGAGACACTTAAAATAATTTACGCATAATATCACAGAGACGAAATGATAAAGGTAAATGCCAATCTTCAGTATTTATTACCGAAGAGGTTAAAGATTAACAGCGTACGGAAACAATGCCGAACCTCATTTCTCAAAGAACTGTAAGAAATAATAAATCTTGACTAGAGTTACAATAATTTTGTTTCAGTGAAAATTAAACAATAATTTAATTTTAGATCCAAATGAGATGTGTCAGGACGCATTGCATCTCAAACGAAGTAAATCTAACGAAAAAGATTTAAAGTTCACCCTATAAGGTGACTAATTTCCTTTAGCGTCTATAAGCAATTTACCTCTGGGGCACGCTATAGATCAATGCAACTACTTAAATGCACAATCCAACTACTTTAAAAAAAATAATGATAAGAAAAGCATACCGCGCGATAGAGCCACTCAAATATTTCACCCGGAAGAACTCTTCGAGCTGGCTAGCATGATACAGCCAGAGTAATGTGAGCTTCGGGAGATAAATATACTCATTTAAATATATGCATATTTCCTAACGCTGCTCCATAATTCGCACTGGTTTCCATCACCTCCACATAATTCCTCCAGAGACATCCCCTCCAACGCTGTGGGATGGAGAGTGGATAAATTGCCGGATTTCGCGGGCGCAGTGATCATTTTGAGGACATAAATACACAAAGTATCGTCCCCCAATCTCCATTTGGCTAATTGAATTTACGAGGCGAGAGGAGCGTGGCGGAAGAGGATAGTTGTAGTAGCAAAAGGTGGGGGAGAGGGGATATCGGAGGAGGGGGCAAAGGAGATAATACGTCACTACGAGGTCCAGGGTGAGGAAGGGGGAGCGCCGAGTACGGAAGAAAAGGAAGACGGAGGAAGGGGGGGGGAGGGTGGAAGAGGAGTGAGGAACGTGGGACGAGGCATGACTGAGGAGGAGCTATTGCCCCAATAAATTTCTCAGAAAAATTTCATCTGTTCCATGCGCCCATATATCGAGTTGTCATTTTCGGCCCCGATTCGATTTGATCTGTAACATGAAAAAGATAACGACATAAATTTAAATGCCCTCCGCAATTCCAGTGAGCTTTTACCTTTCTTCATCTCCTGCTCTTTCTCTCGTCTCATCCTGTTCGTATTCTTCCCAAGCGTTTTTCCTCTCCTCCTCTGCAATACTTTCCATTCCCAAGTCCACCGCTCCCGCAGACACCCTCCCATTCTCACGGCCCGACACAGGATCATGCTACGCGTTACTTGAAAACATCTCCCACTCCATTAATCATTTCGCTCCCCGTCTCAAGCAGCTCGCTATACCCGCTTCGGGTACCCGGTCAAGATATGAAAATATTACCGATTCCCTAGTGCGCTATCTAAGAACCTCCCTCCGAACCCTTTCTTTTTTCATCTCGCGGCGTTGCCCGGAAACGACGGAGTGCGAAAAAAAATCAATCCCTGGCGCGAAGGTGGTTTCTCGCTTATTCCGGCGGAATGGTAAAATAAAACGACTAGTATTTGTCTCCATGCGGTGAGGCAAATTTTCCTTAATCGGAGAGGGCATTTATTTCCTACATGTGCACACAAACACGCACGCATGCTTACGGCTACATTGAAACGGCGCGTTCGATGATGGATTTGGCGACGAGAACACGAGCACTCGGGCAGAAATTTGTTTAGGCGAAGAAGACGGGTAAATATCATCACCGTTACAGCATATGAACTGTTCCTAAACTGAGAATATGGTCTGTATCGCGAATAATTTAAAACCCTGAGCATCGCCAAAAGCTATTTCACAATAGTAATTTTTTTACCTCTCGTTCATTTAAAAAAAAGAAGCTTATATTTATTAAAATATAACTGCGATCAAACGAAATTGCATTTATATAAGTTATATTCATCGCGCGCGTAATATATCTTAATTATTCTAATTTATTTCCTCATCGTTACTCGAATACTTTACCCAAACACATTTTCCGGGAAATTAAATAAATAAAAAATAATTCCTTGTCACGTGCTTAGATATTTTGGTTTTCGGTTCGCCATTGGAAACTGAAGTTTTGGGGATCCACTTTATGGAACGTTGGTTTTTTCGCCCCGAAAGTGACTCTCGGTGTCGAGAAAAGGAGAACGAGAACGCCGAATAACCGACTACCATGCAAATAGTTCGCGATACGTAGGGTGCAATGAGTTGTGTCCCATGTGCGCACTATACAGACCCAGCGAAAAAATGAATTCGTGCTCCCAATACTGCGGACTCCACAGAAACCACAATCTATGAACTAACAACACTGTTAATTCAGGCGGAACTATGCTCTCATTACTATTCATGAGACTCAACGTTTCCCAATTTTGCCTTGAATCAGCAAAGTTTAGAAATGCATAGCCGATTTCCTCGCAAAAGACATAATTTAAAACCACTTGCTTTTGCCACGGTCGCTTTTTATGACCACGTGTTCAGCTTTAGTGCTAATAGCCTTACGTACTAATCTCATGATTGAGTACGAGGAAGGTATATTTAACAGCTGTAACTGTTGAATTTTTGGATTGTGTAAATATTATTTTAAAATATAAATGCAAATGGTGGTTAAATGGAGGCCATGTGATAAATTTTCAATGAGATCAATCATTTCATACAGAATAATCAACATAAGCATAGGATTCATAGTGCTTATCCTTTCGCCAATGGTGTAACTATTTTTTAAAGAGCAAACTGCGGTAAATCTGAGGCAGTTACGCGCTGATTTGCGCGAACACGCGGGAAATTTATACGGAGAAAACTCATTCTCCTTTACAGATCAATTCTAAGACGTCGCTGCAAAGTCAAGACAAATTAAAAATGCAAAAGAAAAGCTTCATTAGAAAATGGTTGAAGAGCGAATACCTCGCATTTTTGTCTAACTTTCACTACTAATACCAACGACTTACATTTACAAGGTTATTTCATAACTCACTCGTCCTGCTCGCAGAATATGTACAATAATCGTCAGCCACTTACCTGAAAGAAAAAGAAATTGTTATTAGTAAATATTCCTAAATTGTAAACTATAAATTTATAACGCAATAATGATTACTTTCTGGTTGCAAATTTCGAATATTTCACAAATTATGCTTACACACAATGTGACATAAAATCGCTAATTAAATTCCATAAGGATTCATTCATACAAATTATTTAAAGCGTTCAAAAATTTTAGGGAAAAGATTACTATGAATACAGCTTCAATAACTGTAAATTTCAAGAAATGCTCCGAATATGTATGCTCTTTCCCTGAGCGTTGTCCTTTAATTCAGCCCACGGTAAAATACAATAATAGGTAAGATTTCATTGCAGTGTAGAATTTACACCAGTGATTTAAAGATGGGCAGATGAAATTCTACACTGCCTAAGATGAAGGAAAGGTACAAACACATGTAACCACCTTGGATTCCGTAATTTTAGAAGAAATAAAGTATATTTCATAAAATAAACGCTGAAGATTAAAGTACGCAAATATCTAATTTTAAAAACACACGAGATCTACACCAAGCATCACTGATTTAAAGTTTCGAACCTGCAATCAAAGAAACTGGGTAACTCGCATAAAGGACGGTATGTTGTTATGTTTTAAAAATACCCACTCCATGTAACTGTAATTACCGGATTTCATTTAGATTTCTGGGCCTTCGTAGGAATTAGTCGGTTCAATAATCTTGTCTGATCAAGCACATTCTCCATTTCATCCACCCTCTTTCCGATCACTATAATTTATTAAACGTTTTATTAGGCAAAATATTGACCAATATATGTCGGATAGTCAAATGGTCAAGGATGAAGAGGAAAATTGTGTTTTTCTAGCGGTCAAGGATGAAAAATAGGATCCCTGACTTGCCGCAATGATGTTGAAAAGAGTCGAGGATGTGTGTGTTTCCTTTCACCTAAAAGATAAAATCTCTTTTAGCAAAAACACTTTGAAAGAGCACTCGGCTTTGACGTCGAAGGATAAAAATAATCGTTTACATAATTATTTGAGTCAATTTTCTCCACTATAGCAAAAGTGAGGATGAGAAATATAAGATACGAGAATAAGAGAGTAATTAAACAATAGGTGATTAAGATACGATAACAGAGGAGAATAGTTAAATAATTAAGATACAATAATATCACATGGTCCAGCGATAGTCAAATGTAGTGATTCCTTCTCGAAAATTAGATTCCTTAAGGCCTGCAAAAGACCCGTCTCCTTCGGCTATTGGTTCTTTGTTTGAAGAGTATTTCCGTCCACCGATCAAAATTTTGAGTCAGGGGAAGAGATGGAAATGTGATGGAGCCAAAATTGGGGGAATAAGGTGAGCTAGTGACAATTCCTATCTTAGTTCAAGTACTCCTATTTTTACCATGGCAACGACACGTGTATGCGGGTGTGAATTATCTTGATGAAAGATGGCTTCCTTCCTTGCCAAACCTGGCCTTTTTTCGTGTAAATTTTGCGGTAGGTAGGTTAGCGTAGGTTAGGGTAGTATTGCTCAATAATTTTTTGACCAGTGAGAAGATAATCTATTAGCAGAATCCCAGCTGTATCCCATAAAACTGAAGCCAGCAACTGGCCAACAAGCTGGCCGACCGTTTGCTTTTGCTTTCTTTATTGATAGTGATTGAATGTGTTTCCACTGCTAGTGGTAGGTTTTATGGGAGGCGACCTAGAGCTAAGGTCATTTGCGCCATTAGGGATGGAAGGGAAAAGAAAGGTGGAGAGGAACCGGGCGTCGGCATTAGCCTACTCTTGTCGAAAGGCCCCAAGGAGTCCATAGTTTAACGTCCCATCCGACGGACGTCGTACTCACCCAAAGTTCTCTCCACAAAGCAACTCAAGTAGGGATCAGGATACCGCTGAAATATATTTGTTGTCTCCAGGATTTGAACCCAGGCCCTCTCGGTGGGAAGCCAGCACTTTAGCTACCGCACCATCCCGATTCACTTTCAAATGCTTTGGATGATATTTTGTCTCTGGGGTAAAGCAGTGGATCCAAGTTTTGTCTATCGTCTCAAACCGGCTCAGAAAATCTTGTTGAATGCTCTTAAAATGGGTCAAACATCGTTCGGAAATTTCCATTCTTATGCGTTTGTGAACCTGAGTCAAGAGTTGATAATTTTCAGCTGAGTAACTAGCAGATAATTTTCTCATGTCCAATTCCGCTGCTAAAGTTTGATATTCCCATTCTAACGACATACTATGGCGTCAGCGATTTCTCGTCCTTTCAGTCGGCGATCTTCCAAGGCCATTTTATGCACTTTTGCAATAATTTCTGAGGTAGTGGCACATTTTGGCCGACCAGTACGCGGATCATCATCTAAGCTGTTCCGACCAACTTAAAATCGTTTTTCACTTGGCAAAAGTTGAACATAAAGGAGCAGAGTCCCCCAGAATCTTCTGAAAGTCGGCAAGAATAATCTTTGTTTTTATACCTTTCTTTGTGAATTATTTAATCACTGCTCGGATCTCAATTTTTTCCATCTTCACAAATCACTAGACGGGAATAACAACAGAGAGGCGTCCGCACGTTATATTTTTACCAGAGCACTGACGCGTTATGTGTTTACTCACAAAGCTACCACTACGAAGAAAAACTCGTTGCGCTAGCGTTGACATCTGTTGGTGAGTCCGAGAACCTTTCTAACTACCCTCGTACTTTTGGAAAGTGAAGCATAAGGGGCCACTTAAACACATAATTGTGAGGAAGGGACATTATAATTTACCCAGTGGGTAGAAAATCAGTAACATTGTGACACAAGAAATATGGATGATAGAAAAATGCAGTACTTCAAACAATCCGGAAAATCTCAGTAAACCGGAACTGCCTTCGGAGAATTTCAATTTAAATTGGCTAAAAAGGTACCACTTAACAAACATTTTATGATGCCATTCCTGTTTCTGGAAGAACTAGAGGAATTCCACAATTACCTTATTGATCTTACTCATAGCCATAAGCATCGCATTGACAAACTTGAATACTGAATAATCAAGTAACATGATACCACGAATATAGCATGGAAGAGGGATATGAAATTATGGAACATGATAATAGTACCAAAGTGCTCGCGTGCACAATCGTTTATTTTTTAATAATCGGTAATATGCACAAATATTATAACTACGTTTCCTTTAGAGGTAAGAGTTGATCGGTATGGTGTGGTGGCTACTGTAGTAGTTTCTCATCCCGAGGAGCCGAGTTTGAATCCTAGAGGTGGCAGAATTTTTCATTGATATATTGATCCCTACTTGGGCGCTATGTGGAGATCACTTTAAGCGGAGGGCAACACCGTTTGGATGGGACGTTAAATTGCGTGTTCACTTGGAACCTTTCGTTAAGAATAGAAATTTCGACGCCTGATTTCTCTCAAACCTTCCTTATTTCTTTAAACACCCTACCCCTACCAAATTACCCACTTTACCTAATAGCTCAAATGACCTTGCCTTCAGGTCTCCTCTCCTTATATCTAATACTACTACACGGTATAGGTAGTGTCAAGAAAACAAAAGGAAACACCTTGGGTCACTATTTCCGTCCAGTCTGCTCTATCGTCGCGTTATCTCATTTCCCTCTATGACAATAATGCATGGTTTCCAACATACATATGTTCCTGGGATTTGTAATATTCCCGTTCCCTTCAGCCTCAGTCATACACGACATTTATAATCCACTCCTTCCCTCAAGCCAGTGGTGCATTCAATCCACAGTCTTCAATGACCCACTCATTCCTCATCGTATATTTTTCTGCTAATCGTCTGCCACAAGCACCATACCTTTGTGATCTAGATGAATTCGATTCTTATCTTTATATATCAAAGTTTTTCAATAATGTGAGGAGGTAAAGGACGAAGATAGAATCAAAAGGACTTCGCGTTATCATAGGAAAGACTTTATTACTGCCGACTAGTTTTTCTGCACTGTAGAATGCTTCTGGTCTCAACTATCTCTCAAATGTGGTGAGAATTAGGCATTAATGTTCTGTCAAATTTGCTGCCATAGAAAAGCGTCCGTTTAACATACTTTTGCTCCAAATTCTATAAAACAACTGCTATCAGGAATACACGCATATTTTATAATCATGTTCTTTAATACCTTCATCCACAAATATCCTGCAAAGGGTCGGTATTATTACTCTCTGTTAATTCCACTGTTAAACTTTAACTACCAGATATGCATTAAACATGTATTATGACTTTCTACAAGTAATATCTTAGGTACAATTACACTTCCAGTTTATTTAGTTTCAGAATGATGTCTCTAATAAGGATTCAAATGAAAGTTGTAAAACTATATGACTGTGTAGCAGTAAAAATATCATGAACTCTCACGTTTTTATCCAACGGCTGGACAGGCCATTAATATATGAATGAGTTCTAAAAAAACTCTTAATCTCTTTGCATTGTCAATGAAATAATGCCTTCAAAACTCGGTGCTCAATTAAGAGGAACTTTTTCAAAGGTAACAAGAGGCATAACAGGCGTCAGTGCTTTTCTCGTCAAGCTTTTATTGAGAGGACTTAAATGTCAGAAGACGCTCCTGGGCGGTCATCGCAAAAGCAGTAAGCTTCGTGGGTGCGGAAAGTGGAAACCCAGGGAGTGAAATATGTGAAATTAGCCCGCACGCATCAAATGGGTGAACGAGGGTTGACGGGAGGCAGGGATGACCGGAATGGCGGAGGTTTTTGGGTGGTGGAAAGGAATGCAGCGTTAGTCTAGTCACACCCCTTGGGCGGCCTGAGCATCAAAGGATCGCCCGTTTTAAAATGACGTCAAGAAAGGCGTCGGTGTGTCCCTCACTACTCCTCCCCCGCAGTCCTCATAAACATCAGGGAAGGACACATAATGTAGTTGGCTGGTTTCGAGGTCGAGATGAGGGGATGAGGGAGTCGCCTCCCCAAACCCATATTCTCTTCTACCGCTCACCTCAGCAAAATTTCACGAAATACTAAGACTACAAAAAGTTAAAGAGAAAAAATAGGAGTAAAAGGTAAAGCAAAAAGAACCAAAGTCACCCAGACTAAAAAAAAGAACTCGCCAAACCCAGAAAGTTGACAAAGTCCCCTCTCACGAAAACTGAATCATGACACACTAATTTTAATCATTCCAGAATGGAAAACATGTTAAATCTCGTACGGAAATCACCAGCCATGTGCAAGTACTTGTATTTCTCTTGGCGAAAAAAAATCGATTGCTATAAGATGATGTTAAGTGCCGGATATCATCGAGGTTAATTGAATTTGTTGGTGATTTTTTTCTTGTCACAAGCACATCACCAATGTAGTTACATGCATATGATAAATGCATATAATTTAAAATATGAATATTTGTATTCATGTGGCCATAGGTTATTTTCCTATTCAACCATGTAAATTTCTCTACCAAACTTATTCTTAAACCTCTTCCATAATGATACAAATATACCGTGATTTTCAATCGTGATCATACCAAAAGTCACCATAATCCCTGAAGCACCGAATTGAAGTACACACGATACAATTTAATAAGAATTCTTTGAAGGAATTCATGCGATATTTAGTGTGAATTGTCCAAATCTGACCTCTGCTATCAATCCAAAGGTTGATTTGGAAGGTAGGCTTAGCTCCAACTAAGGACCATTCGTCGCGTGAATTTCACACACCAGGCAAAAAGGGTTAATTCACCTTTCGGTATAAAACAGGGTATTTTTTGCATCAATCCTTCGAAAGGAGTATATGAGTGATTTAGGAAATAAGATTTGAAATTGATTCAACAGTATGACTAATTGAACTGTAATATTATGGCTTAAAAGAGTTTATCCCCAGACTTATACAATTAAACCTCTTTGCGTACGTCAATATCATTTCCACTGGCTACAATTTTATATGCTATTCGATAAAAAACACTTCATTTCATACGGATAGATGAGCATAACAAAATTCAATACAATCTCGAGATTTTGTACGGATAGCACTCATAGACACTTCCCCCATTTGTTAACTTATTGGTCCTCCTGTGGCCTAAGAAAGGTTAAATCCATTCTCATTATGCGAATTTGTTCAGAATTTCTTCCACCCATTACTTTTTTCATTAATACAGATGATGAACGCTAAAAACTCAACAACCCAAAAAATACGATCCCTCTCCACCCATGAGAATAAGCAAACCGGGAGCATTAAATTACTCCTCTTAACAATAATAAATACGGCACCGGGATTACTTAGTCGAGATTACTTTGAAAATACACGAAAAAGCTATACAATATACATATATATTGTGTGCATATATATTACAAGAAGAAGACGACGTGGACGAGAACGTGTTACCTTTGCCTAGTATTTTCACCGTCGCGAACGCCACTCTCCCGGGGCCCTACACTTCCCTTTTCTCCGAAAATAATAAGGAGAAAAAAAATAATAGCCCTCATAAAAAACCACCAACGTAGCGCTCCCATGCGCGCTCTTGTGGAAAATAGAAAAATACGGCACGTGAGGGCAGAGCCACGAGAGCCACCGAAACGGGAGATGGAGTGAGGGAAGTAGGAAAGGAAGGGAAGGGAGGGCTGAGAAGTCATTGAGGAGGGGATGGGGTAGGGTGCGGAATATCCGCCCTCCCTCGACGTCCTCGAGGAGAAATTTAAAGGTGGCAATGAGAGAGAGAGAGAGGAGAGCACCTCAGCAGCGCCACTCGTGAGATAAGGAAGGAGGAGCCGGGAGAAGATTATCTGGCCGGGTGGGGAGGAAACAACGTATCCTCCCCTTTCCCTAGATCCTGCCTCCTCCAGGTCCCGTTTCCCGTCGTAGGGAAAGGGAGGACGCGTGCGAGAGGCGAGGGAATCTCGCTATAAATCCCCGGGAGCGAGCGGCGGGAGACGTGAACTCTTTCAAGACCCCAACAGCCGGGCGCCCATCCAAATTCGCCCATCGACTCGAGAAGGCCCGGAGCTACCGAATTCGGCGGGGTCTGCGGAGCGCGCGCCCCACAGCCTCCGTCCCCGGCGACGGGTGGGAGGGGGGAGGATACATTCCTCCCTCGCTCCTTCCTTTACCGCGCCTTCGTTTGGACCGTTTCCAAGAGTGATCGTCATCAAATCCTCACCTACGTACCCACCTCTGCGCCCGCTGAAGATCCACCAAGTGTGTTTATCTTCGTGGCCTCAATCGAAGCGATCAATTGGCCTTGGGAAAATGGAGGCCCCGTTTACGAATCCACAACTTCAGATTGACTCATTCGCCAACCAGTTGTGGAAAAGGGGCTCTGTGACACTTTTAATTATGCCCGACACTTAAACAATCTTCGGAAAATGAAACAACTAGAAAAACCACGTTATTTTAATCGTCAACTCTCCAGCTAGGCACTTTAATAGCTAAACATTTGAACATCGGAATCGTGAGCTTATTTTGAAAACGCATCATCACGACGTTACTCTCAAGGGAGGGACACAAATTTGGAACTAGGGACCACAAAGGTAATGAGGAGAAATTCTACAATAGGTGCCACTTGAGCCAAATGATGCGTTATATCCGTCACCGCTAGAGCATAAACCAAAATACATTACCTTAAAAATAACATTTTTAAATGTTGCGTAAACATATTAGACAAGTATTTTCAATAAAATCTGGTGCCTTGAAAACTCATTTAAATGGCATATTTATTCACCCGCATGAATCAACAATGTAAATAATAATCTTTAAAATATATTGTATAACTTTGAAAAAATAAGAGATATCGCCTTATATTCTGGTTCAACAAACTCCAGATCTATCCATATTTTGTTTAAAATCTGAGGAATTTTTCATTTTACGCTGATACGTGCTTTATCTGTATTCCCTCATCGCAGCTCAAATAAAAAAACCAAAAACCACGATATGAAAATATCGCATTCTTCGGTTTATTTTTTAATGTAATATACAAATATATGAATGATGGGTGTATCAACGCTTTTCTTTTTGTGTAAGATACAATCCATTGGTGTAAGGCAATAACCATTGGTGGAACAACTTGTGCCCATTTCATAGAGAATCATCCCCTTTAATAAAAACTTAACGATGAAAAATGTCCGCAAATGTCTCATCACCAGGCAATGACGTTCTAACTTTCGTAAATATTTTTAGTTTTTTTTCAAAGAATATACAACACGTAAGTAATTTCCGTTACGGTACATATCCGTTGTTGTTTTCATGGTATCATATTTGCAGCAAGTTTAGAATTCACCTTTTTGACAGAAAAACAAAAAAAATGTTCCAAGTCCTTACCTCATTAAACGTATGAACTTGACCATCGAAGCATTATTACAGAAACTAAAAATTATAAGTGCCAACTTAAAGAAAATTTTAATCAAAATAATCGAAAATTTTAGCGGATATTTCGCAAACTTCACAAAAATTAACAACAAAAGAGCATTTGGAATAGTAAGAAGAAGATTCCACATTACATTGTACAATAGGCGGTACCCATAAAAGCATTAAAGAACTCAGGGATATGGCGAGTGGGAATATATTACAAAACGGTATACGAACTTTGCATTTCATCATGAATTAAGGACTTTTGACTTTGCATATTCACTAAGGTCTTGGTGAAGGAATAGAGTGGGAGGGAAGTGGGAAGATAATCAGCAAAATGTGCAAGGATTCACAAATTTATACCCTCGCCCATCGGCGAGATTTTTCCCCGTAGTAAGCCATGCTGAAGTACAACCCTGACGGATGCTTGTCCTTCTTTCAAAGTCATCAAAACTGCATATTAATTACTTGCAGTTGGACACCTCTCGACATCGCTGGACTCGGGGCTACATCATCAAAATTAAGTCCCTTTTCGAGGTGCAAATTTTCGAGACACCGCCTCTTTTACACTCACCCTGCTCTTATCTTTTATTCAATGGCAAAGGTTTGGAGGTTTTTTTTTAATATATCAAAACAACAGATTAAATAAAGGCAATTAAATGCTATTCATTTGATTTTGACGACTAAGGAAGATGAGATGAATCCCCAACAAATATGTTGTTGTATTATTCCCATTCTGCCTCTTAATTTAGCTGCGCTTAGCTATAGGCAATGCTGCATTCATTTTCTTTAATGACATTCAAGTGTGGGGATCGTGCACTTTCCTAATAATCCTGCAAAATTAATAATATAATTTTTAGAGAGCTTTTATGTCTATATTGAAACAAGGAGACATTGAGGAAAATTGACATAATATTTAAGAAGATTTCAAATGATCTATTTCTAATTCTATTTAATCTTATACGGGATTATCGATTTTTTAAATACTTATATTGTTAAAAAAATTATCTGGCCACTCATTTATTAATCCGATGATTAGTTTTCACGACATTTTACATTGACCTTGGATCAATTTTAGAAATTATGTTTGTGTATATATATATTCATTCATTCAAACATAGAAATAGGTATAAGGAAAGGGGATAGGAAAACACATAAAAGGCGAACACAGGACATGTGCAGAAGGCGATTATATATATATATATATATATATATATAAAACCATAAACACAGTAATCAACCCGAAGGTCGGTTTAGTAGGTGATGGTAGAGCTCACCCATGTACCAAGCCCGACGGCGTGTGAATATTCACACATCAGGGTAGGGGGGCCAGTTCCTTTCCCTGTGCCGGTTATGGTTTCCCAGGAAGATCTGGTACCCGAAAAATCAACTAGCTTGGGTGGAGCTGCAGGTGCCCAAAGTGCCTTGCCCGGGAATCGAAACCGGGACCCTCTGGTCAGCAGTCCAACGCTCTACCCGCTAGACTACCGCGACCCGCATATATATATATATATATATATATATATATATATATATATATATATATACATATATATTATAATATGAAATAGGGCAAGAATACGGGTGGCACCTTCCAGGAGAAATAACCAGAATAGGATAAATAAAAGAAATAGAATGCTGGAACGGATTTCTCCTCGCAAGATAGCTACGGCAGTAGAATATATCATCCAACCCTGAGTTGCATTACCTGTGAGCTTACACTCCCGGAACGGCAAGTGTTGCCCCAGAGTCTTTCGAAATATTCTCTTTAAAAGCTTGCTAGTCGTCAAAGAAGAGGATGACTAATCGATCCAACCAGCAAGAGAATTACTGTCTCCCAGAGCATGACATGCAACCTTGTTTTCCAACCTTGGTCTAGTGTAGCTACACGTTGTGAACCAAAGATCATGTGCCAGATCACGATATTTTCGTCGTAAGACTCTACATGCAAAGGACTCTGACCGAAGTTATCAATTTATATAAAACACAAAAGCGCTACACATAATAGTGAGATTCTCATTTTTCAGATTTTTATGGTTTCATTTGATTCGTATTAAAATATTTTGTCGCCATTTTCCTCTTGGTTGGAAACGTTATATGAAAAAAGCCTTCTCAACCGTTCACGACCGAAGGCTTAGAAAAACTTAATTCACCAAGATACTTAAGAGCACCTAAAGCGCTTTATTTTCTTTAAAGCGTGGCCTTTATTGGAGTACGATATTTGTTTTGTATTATTGCCCATACACATGTATAATTATATATATATATATATATATATATATATATATATATATATATATATATATATATATATATATATATATATATATATATATGTATATATTTATATTTCGTCATCCTCACCTTCCGTCATAATTTTATCTGTCATATCTCGTTCGATATTTGATTTTCCGACTGATTAGGTTACAGGCCGAGGTGATGAGATTTCGGATTCGTTTCGTCCCCGTCAGAAATTCGAATCCTCCGCCTCGTGGAAATTCGATTCACCGGAGACGTCGAGAATCAAGGCAGTAAAGGAATGAAGGAGCGAAATGAGGAAATCAGGAAGAAGGATTTCGTCGCAGAGAACGACGCCGGAGAGAGGTTTTTGCCAAGGGAAGCGGTGAAGGGAGAGAGAAAGAGGCGATTCGATGAAGAAGGGGGGGAGGAACAGTCATCCATAAGGGGAAGGATGACGGACGGATGAGCATCTTCATTCGAACTGAGAGCATTCATCCATCTAACACCAATTACCAATAATACTGCAAGGTTTAATTACATGCTTCATGGGCAATAGATATTAAAGAGTGTGGTATGCTTATGATAATCTCACTTTATATAACCCTTTAAAAGCCGTTATGAGATCATATCTTTGGGCCACGACTTCTTCTCCATCGATTACTCAATTAAACTTTTTTCACGACTGACTTTTAAGTAAAATCAATTTTAAATGCTTCTCTATTCGGTCCAACATTATTCTTTTGTGAGCCAGTCATTTTGAAATTCATAGTTGTGGGATAGTTTAAAAACTGTAGGATAATTATGGTTTTATGCTAACTAAGTAAATGATGAAAACATTATTTAAGTCAAATGTTAATTAAATTTAGGAGATGAAATTTTTTCAGAAATTAGCATAGAGTAGCGTATAGCGGTAATCGGAGAGTCTAGAGAATCTAGAGTTGTGTTTGGTCCGTGTAGCCATTGCAGGCCGAGGCTTTTCCATTACTGCGTATGCATTTCCAGAAAAAGAGACAAATTAAAATATGACTAAAATGATTTTCTACGCGGCATTCTTTTCATCTCAGAAGAGTAAGCCTGCGCAAGGCGCTTACAGAGGATATGCAAAGAGAACTTGCTCTGAATAATACCGTAAAAAACACTATTATTTAAACGTATTTTATCAAGGGGTTAAAAATTATTCAGTTCAAAGGATTCTTTGAAAAACAAATACGTGAACGAATCAGGTTAGACGGAAAACTAGTAAGAGTGCCTTAAAACGTGCTTTTTCTTACGGGTAATATGCTGAAAATATACACGATGGGACATTTTAGATATATTCTGGGGGACCCAATCATTAAAGCCTAGGAAACACCACGAAAGAAAAAATGCTGAGGACGAGACGCGGAAAAGCTCCTAAAACCAGGTTAATACTAAATGGTACAGGACGTTGGAACAAACACCACTACCCTCTATTTCTAAAAGGCCGCAGTTGATTGCGTTCGCTCCCTAAGGGAGAAGGTTTTCAAAATTTAAAAAAAATTTGGAGAGTAACCACGTACTTAATCAAAACGGGACATCTTATGAGGCATTCCAACTATGCGTGGAGGGAAAAAGGAAATGAGTCGCGAAAGCCCGACCCGACCCTACTCGACACGATTAACATTCAAAACGCTAGAAAAACACCACCCGAATGATTTTAAGATTTACCTTGTGAAAACAAGGAGTTTTAGGCTAATAGGGGAAAGACTTCTTTCGGGCGTCGGTTTCTTCCGAGAGGATACGAATGGATTCCATCTATTGCCGAGACACTTAACAGAAGAAACATATCTATTCTTAATATCATACCATTAGCGGCCTACTCGATTGTGTTGTTTGGAGAAAGGGTAGGAAAATGGTACCCCGGATGGATTTCGGAAGGAATTTCGATGAAATATAGAAAAGAAACTAACCATGTGAACTCACCATGAAATTATTCACCTCAGGAAAATCACTGACTAGTACTTTCTTCCGGGAAAGAAGAGTCCATCAAATTTCAAAATAATTGCAAGAGTTCTTACGAATATAAATAAGAAATGAGGAAAAACATGTTAACGAGATTCTGGAGAAGTATTAGCCGATTAAATACAATTTTCCTTTGAGGAAAAAGTAAGGAAATATCAGCAACTCAAGTAAAGGTTCAACCACTTGCGTGAGAAAAACTGTTTTGGATATATTGGTTGATTTACAGTTCCTATTATTCACTGCGCCTAGGGAACTACATAAAATAAGTTAAATATGGTGTATGAAAACTATTTCTTATTTCGGAAATTCTTCACCATTTTTCATATTTTCAATGCACATTACTAATATACGCTGTGGTTATTTCTTTCCGTTATGAATTACATTGAATGAATACTTATATTACCTCATTGTTAAACCTTTAAGGGTATGACACCTCAATATGTGGGACTAATTTATTTCAGTGGATAGCCATGACGGCTTTCTGATGAAGTGCGGATGACTTAAAGGGACCCCAACCATCGGCGTCTTTCAAAGTAAAATAATTGCAACTCTAGTGCCAACGATGCACCGGAATAAAAGTCACGGGCATTACAAAGGGCGAATGTCGTGGCGATCGCCACGTCAAGGAGTGGGGTCTGGTACCTCGCCTCTTTTGATGCGCCGTCTCTGTCACCTTTGGCCTCAAATGAAAACCGAGCAAGCTGTAATCCTATAACCCTAGTGACATTCTTCCGGTTGAGTCTCGGGCGACGACGCCACCGCGGGCCTGCAACTCATCCAATCCCGGTCCACATCCCATTCCCTCCCTCCCCCACGTCGGGTGCTATTTTGAACGAAATTTAAATTTAAAAAAAGCTTAGATGCACTTTCAGCGGGACGCGGCGGATGGGAGGGTTGGGACGAAGACGGGCTTATCCCTTGGAGGAGGAAAGATGAGGCGCGAGAGGGACGAGGACGGAGGGAGTGGGATGTAAACGGAGCCGTGGGGACGATAATTTCGTTTTGGCAGGGAGGATAGAGGAGAGAAGGGGAGAACCTTGGTGGCAGCGGACACCTAAAAGGGAACCCTTTAACGTGGCGAGATGAGTTCCCGTATATTTTTTTCCAACTTTTTCTCACGTACGGGAAGGAGAGATGCTGGAGAGGAGAAGCGTGTGAGTTTCAAGAAACGGGGCGGAGTATGGGGAGAGGCGGGATATGACGGAGGACGACGGAGGGTGAAATAAATCCCCCTGAAAACGCATATCTCTCCCCACTTAGTGCCAGGCCCTGCTGAGAGAGAGAGAGAGAAACTTAAGCGTTTTCTTTTCTCCCGAATGAAGCGAAGGGCCGGGAAGGAGGAGGAGCAACCAGCCGCCTACCCTTTGCTCTTCGGATATGGCATTCAGAAGGGCGGAAGCCATTCTATTTCTGCCTCCTCCTCACTCCCGTCCAAAATCTCTATCCATCCTCCATATCCCCTCACACCTCTCCCCCGAGCCATTCTCCGCTTAGGCATCTATTCGTATGGCCCTCCGCTAAGGAGGGAGAGAGAGAGAATGATGTTTTTTTTGAACCCCCACACCAAACTCCCTTAAGAAAATAAAATAAAGTGAGCACGCGAGGCTTTTGTGAGATTCCTCGCCTCCCCTCGACGTGAAGTGCAAACCGCTCCGCGGGAAGAGCGGCGGGTACCGCGGTCTCTTTACCCTCGGTTGGCGGTGGAGGGAGGGTGGGTGGCAGCGAGGGATGAATTATTCACGTCACGGCAAATGGGTGTGGGCAAAGGAGTCCCCTGGGATGCCCTCTCCCCCTCTGCCACCGAAGGAGATGAGGGAAGTTGGTCGTGCGACAACGGCGCGGCGGGTACTTTCTCGGGTGGCGAAAATTTCGTTCCCTCCCCGCAGTTCTGTTTTTGTTTCAATTTGTTCATTTTTCTTTGCTGAATTTTAAACTTCTCGGTTGGGGAGGGAGTGAATGAGTCGGCGACTATTTCTCCGTTGGTCTCCGAGAGCGGAGTGAGACAAGACGGCGCATATTCGAATTTAAGCGAGCCACGTAGGATAAGTTCGTTCTATGTCAGTGGTTTTGACGCGTGCCGAGGAATGACGGCAGGCATGTGTTCCCAGCGACGCGAAGTCCGCTGAATCAGGTCGGCTGCAATGGGAATCTCTTGCTCTCGGACGACGTTTTGTCCGGCAGGCGGTTTCTGTCGTTGGGAAGACGTGTGCGCTGCCGAGAGATTTTTTACCACATCTCCCACATTTTCTTTGCCTCCCATGTTCATCAAAAGATTTTGGTACAAATTTTTCAAAAGGATTATAAAAGATATTGCTGTTTAGTGAATTTTATGCTCCCTAATGGCGTCAGTTTGTTCAAAAAATATATGTCGACGATAACCCTCGGAATGTACTTAGAAAATGATTTTTCAGTTGTTAAAGGAACGTTTGCATTTTCATTTCACTTATATCCTAAGTTTTAAATATTTATTTTTGTAAAAATAATTATGGTCTTGGATAAAATAATTTCTTTTTAGGCCTAGACGTCGAACAATGATGCATTTCAGTTACACAATGTTTAATTTGTTCTCTAGGAAACAAAAATAACTCACTGGAGTTCTTAATTATGCTTTAAAGTGCTCTATGCAAACACTTAAAGATCAGTAGGCGTAATAATAAAGGCGTAGCAAAAACATGAATATTTTTCCGTGTTCGAATGACATTGCAAACATCGTTTTAACAAGAGCTTTGAGAAGTTTGAACAAACAATAATTATTTTGAAGGAGTTTGTACCTTGAGATGACCAAAATACTCGTATATTGAACCTACACCACTTACTTATTTAAATATTAGGTATTTAAAATATTGCTTGACTAAAATTCATAGCAATCACTTGACACAACTTTAAATTACTTTCTGAGAAACCCTTAACAAACGAGCAGAATCGATCAAAAAAATGAGCTCTGTAATTCTCTTACACTAACCTTCACTCACCGTTGGCGCTAGGGATCGGCCAAATCGAAAGTGGAATTAGCTCTTTACGCACCTAACTCATCTTCAATATCTTTAGCGTGCTTTGACTCAGGCAGAATTCTAAACGACCCGGTCGTAAGGCCATCAGCTTAGTGGGAAATCGAATCCGTGCCTCCGCAAAACTTTTGACCTCCCCCGAAATGCAATTGAGGTCTTCGAGACCTCGGTGAAAAATAGACAAACTCCACAAGCCATTCGAAGGTTGCAACGTTGCGGAAGAATCTCCTCGGTGGATGCGTCATATAGAGGATGCCGATAAGGGGAAGAAGAAGCACTTTAGTTTCAATAGCGTCCAATATAGGAGCCAGATAACTCCATCGGATGGGAGCCTTTTCGGAGAACGAAGTTATTTTCTTCATAAATATCTAGCTCTTTCTCTCTCACTCTGGTGCGCACACATATTTCGTTGCGCCTGCCAAACACCCACGGCATCGCGACGCAGTTGCCCTCCGCCGTGGCAACACTACTTCCTGGCGGCGCAGGAGATCACCTCTCCCCTTATTTCGCCCCCTTATCCATCAAACTCTCTAATTTTCTCTAACTGAATCCACGACAGCAAATGTACCCATTGAATTCACCCATACTATATCATTCCGAGGAATCGCTCATCATTTCTCTCTTCATAATAATTTAAGTTGACCGGTACATCCTTTGCAACCATCAAAGATTACTCATAAGGGTACTTGTCAGGGATAATATATAATCAAAAGAGCCGCAGATAGACCTATGGCAGTGTTTTGTACTTTTATTAAGGTTTAATCAGTCAGTCGATCGCATGTTCTGGTCGGTCGGGTAAATTGTACGCACGACGACCCATGATCACGTGGGTTCGGTCCCTGACTTGAGAATGATAAAAGATGGTTTTTCAGTTTTTTGGAGACCAGTTGATAAGTCAAGAGTAAATAAAATGGTCATTAATCAATGGATGTGTATGAAGAAAAAATAATATTCACTCTTGAATATTGAGCACGAATGATGCCTGTGTCTGATTTGTATGCACTTAAGTTTCCTCTTCCTTGAATTACACGTAACTTATGCATTCGTTATACAAGTATACTTGTATACTTGTTTGGTGAGAAAGTCATTGATGCAGAGCCTTCTCATTCATTAATTGTTTGACATTCACTTTAAATTAATGAGGCGCAGTTAATTCACATTTAGCAGTAGCTGTTAATAGTTTTTTTAATGGCGTATAAAATTTTCCCGCTGTTCAAAGGCCTTAACTCCTTATGAATATCTATTCTTTGGTTAATTATTTTTTCTTTCCACACATACTGAAATACTGACCAGCCCCGTAAAATAATTTTATATATAAATCTCCTCTCGGCACCCTCAGCTTTCATTAAACATTGTGTAATTTTTCGGGTACCTGAATTTAATGGGAACCATAGCACAGGGAAGGGCACTGACCCCTCTGCGTGTGAATGTCACACGCCCTCGGGCGTGGTACTTGCTTAGGTCTATCCTCAAACTATCTGTAGAAAATAAATCGTTGGGGTCCTTGAAAATGTTTTTGCTTTAAGTTATTTAATATTTTTCCTTGCATTAATTTCAATGCCCGGATTTGAATTATGAAAAAAGAATATTATACTCCGGAACACCAAGAAATGTTTACCTTTAACTTCTCGAACATAGCTCGCGGAATTTATGTTTAATAAATTAATTAATAATAAGGTCATTCCACTGAGCAAAGACTTAAGGCTTGATATTTTTCCACTGCCATATGATAAGGAATTCTCTCTCATGCTTAATATAGTTTTGGAATTGCACGGAAGCATGGAATGCACGGAAGGGTTTTTTTTTCATTTTGAAGGTTTTTACTGCTTTTTCCTCTGTTTCTTACCAGTTAATCTCTTAAATAATTCTTCCTGTTGATACGAGAGCTAAATATTTTTTTGGTACTGATTTATACTATTTTTAATAAATCTAGCATCCTCAGTTAATGTTTAAGCCTTACTTTTGCAAACTCTCACAGCTTGTTTTCTTGAATTTTTAATGCGAATAAGTGGCTTTCTCGGAGGAAGTCGCTATTTCTTCAATCGTGAAAAATAATCTCTATTCCTATGCCTCCAGCTCTGTCCTAATTTTTCAGAAGAAAATACACTTAACATTAATACTAAATCCATGGTTTCTCATAATCTACCCCTTCACGATCTCTCAAATGGTTGTCATAAAAATTTCATAGAGAAATAGCCCTACCATCCCCAAGTCCGAGCAGTAAACTTCCACTCTTTAAGTGGATAACGACTTCTCGAAGATGGAAACTACACTCAGCCTAAGAAACTACGCACACCAATCGCTATATTCCTTCTCGCTAGTACTTGAAGTTCTTTGGTTATACCCTGGAAGCAGTTAAAATGCACTAGTACTTACGCGGTCCCAGATTTAGCAAGATACTTTTAGAAGACACTTCTATCTACTCTTCTCGCGCTATTTTTTGCATTATTATTTTTCCTAGTACGCCGTCCTTTCAACCACTTTCATGACGATTATGGCGCCACAATGGAATGCTAATGAAGAACCTTTCCTAATGACTCTGCCTCCTCTTTCAGGAAGAGAATTCTTCCTTTAATTGCCTGAATTTCCTTGCCTTGGATCGGAATCTTATCTACGTCTCCTTACGGGAGAAAGTTTAGACATTATACCCCGAAGACATTCATTTCATTGGAAAAAGGACACAGACAAAAAGAATTTGCAACCATCAAAGATTACTCATAATGGTACTTGTCAGGGATAATATATATTCAAAAGAGCCGCAGATAGATCTATGGCAAAGTTTTGTGCTTTTATTTTTACTATCCATAGCTACTAACAAATAGGAAACAGTCTCATGATAATGACATTGCAAAAGCAACCTTACAGTTGTTTAACTGCGAAAATGAGTTCGTTTCTCAACACACAATAACAACGAAATATTAAATTAAGTAAAAACGATAAAGAAATCAATTATCACGATTAATATAATGAAAGGAGTGCAGTGAGAACTTTCATTGAGACTGGCTCATCACAGATATACTTTTGAATTCGTTATCAGTGCTACCAAAAGAACGGTATGAAAATGATACTCAATTTTTAACAGGTAAATGAAACTTCCACCCGGAATGACATGATTTGTGGGGGGGGGAAGATTTCAAAACTCAAAAAAATATTAACTTTACAAGAATGTTGGAAACTCAATCCAATTTTTCCCCAAGAAAAGCATGCAAGCATATATTTATGAAGCCTCAACCTAAATAAAATACCAAGCCTTCGTAATACATGGTATAAAAAAATAGGAATTAAATGGTTGAACAATTACCATTTTCACTATTTAAATGAAAAATTACTACGCAAAGTATTTTTACATAATCAAGTCTAAAATAATAATTCCGCATATTTTTCGATTCCTCATAAAGCGTTTTGGTGTAACGAGACATAATTTTACTATTACAACAACTTTTTCTTATGACTCGCGAAGTAACAAAAAAAGATTTCGAGCAGGTCACCCCATTTTATCACAAAGCACGTCCATATTCTAGGGTGGTAAACTGGGCGCCACACGTAAGGAGGGCACGTCCATCCTCGATTGAACCGAACTTAGTTCGCAAACGGTAGAGTTTCTGCCATTGAATCAACAAACGAGTGAAAAATATTCACATATCCATGGTACCCTGCAATGCACAGCTGGGAAACGTGTCGAGGTATGGTTTTACATTCGCATTTGACACATTACCTGTCACTAAAAAGTTGGGAACAAACTAAGACGGGATTTAATTCAAACAATAGGAATAACTGTCACAAACAGCAGGCACTGCCGTATCGATGTTACACACGTTTTTGAGACAAGGATCAAGAGCAAATAAGAGGGAATTAAGTGAGAAAAGGAGAGGAGGACATAGAAACGGAAAAAATGTGGTTATTACCGGGATGCAAGGAAACCTGCTGGAGATATGTATTTATTTCATCCTTTTATTTTAGTGAAGGAGTGGCTGAGTACACTGACCTCATCAAAAGAAAAAGTAGTGCATGAGTGAATAGCATAATATCGTAAAGTTATTCTTTCACATTTTACCAAGGAAAAGGAAGTTATAGCGGCATAAAGTAACAACCGTGAGTACGAAATGCTAACAGTGCCTGAATTCTGAGTGAATAGGAACGCATTTATTGCAATGAATATTTGATAAACCTCGAAGCTTTAAACTATTTCTCTGTATTTTGGTGAAAGGTAAATCCGTGTAATCAATATAACCTGCAATAATGATATGTCATAAACTCAAATCCCTAGACAGGAGGAAAGGTTTTACGGGTACTGTTTTTGATTCATTATAAATTCTACGAGGAGAGAGGGGAAAAATCCAATAATTCAGGTTGAATCCTCCTCCTCAACATATAGTACGTACATAGAAGCACAATTTCTTAAACTAGATAGGATTACTTCCGTGGTAGGGAATGAAATGGAGAGGAGTAGTGAGGTGTGTGCGTTGGGGGGGGGGGGGCGGGGAGAGACGAAATGAAAATGGAACGAGGGAATTCCGTCAGGTGCCTCGGATAGGAAAAGGGAGGTCTTTTCAGCTCTTTCCATCAATCATCGTTTCCCCGCGGGACGCGAGAGCGTCTGTCCCGCGGAGTCCTGTCTTCTTCCCTCCGCCCCTCCTGGGGGTCGCTCTTTCGCCGTGGTGCTGCTAAGGGGACGGGTTGGGGTGGGGAGGCCATAAAGATGGTCCCTGCGCCCACTTTAGCTGAGTGACGGAGAGGGGGAAAGGGGGGGGGGAGGTGGCGACAATAATTGCGATGCCACCGAGATGGAAAAAGATTTATTTCCGGCACAATTACTCTCCGCCGCGCTTGAAAAATTACCGACCAAATGGTCTCCCCGCGTTCATCGAGGGGGGTCCGCAGAGCACGTATCTGGCGCAACGATTTCCTTCGCCGACAGAGTACACAAACACGTTGACGGATTGGGAATTATTCGAACGTAGAACGAGCGGGAATGTAATCAAATGCGAGCAGAGATACCATTGAAACGGGCCCTTGTCATGAATTGTTAGAAATAACTAATACTATATATCTCTCTACGAATTCGAACTTGTCCATCAAAAAATTGGCGAAGGAAACGTCAGTCTTGACCAATAGTGCGTGACAAGGTAAACAAAAGATCTTACATCTACACATGATACTAAGAGGTCCACAAGCCAATGTTTTTCTTAGGTGCTTTTAAATATCGACACATTCAATAAAATATTCGACAAAAAGAAACTTAGTTTAAATGCAGATATTCCGGAAGAGTGATAGTTAAAATCTATCTTAATTTTAAGACTTATGATTACATAAAGTACATTATTCCTTTGAATTAAAATAATATCGTTCTCTGGCCACATAGTTTTTGTAAATTATGGGTAGGGACTAGCTAACATGAACCTGAATTCTCCCCTCAACTACCTCACATTTATTGAAACTCTTTCTCAATTAATTCAATGCCCGAATAGAATTGTCTGAGGCGTCACTTTGTGGAAGCGATTCATATCGGAAAAGAAAGAAATACTTAGTTGTTCCAAATTCTGCATGTAGAGAAAAAAGGCTTAAGATTAGATGCCTTGGAACGGTTGGAAATTTCGAAGAATAGTCACCTTAAAGGTATTCTAGTTAATGACCTAACTTATTCCTCCCGTTCCCCCCTCCTGGACCTCCCTCTGTTCCACAGCCCTTCTCCCCCCCAGAAGCAGTACCCAACCGTAATCTCCCACCCCGACGCCATACACAACCGTCTTCGCTCCCTCCCCCCAAACTTACACACCATTTCCCTTTCTCTTTCCCCTCCTCCCTCTTCTGAAACACCCCCCCTCTCCAGTTCTCTATCCACTATATAAAGCTCTGTGTCTTCTGTTCTTTACCTGAAGATGACTTTGTAAGTCGAAACCTAGGTCGTATTAATAAAAATATATGTGGAACAACTAAGTATTTCTTTCTTTTTCAATGCCCGAACACTAAAATTCACAGTTACAAGACACTGCCGTGACCAAATTACAAAAATGGTCAAAAGTGAATCCATGGGCGATTCCCGAGATCAACTATGAAATTGATCGAATCATTATTTCTATAGTTTTCACATAAATGAAATGTCCGTAGCTTAGACTCTGGATTAAATAGTTTTCGTCATTTAATAATGAATGCATTCTCATGTCAATATTTTCACAATGCTTGGTATGAAACCATAATAACGCAAAAACTGCACTAATAACAGCTATCTAGATGTAATGTGTGTCCCACAAAATAGTTTTCCATCATAAATCATTAAACATAGAATGTTATACCTGAGTTCAAAAGAATCAAATGTTATTATTTTGGCCCACGCCACTTAAGCTTTCACTTATATCAACGTCTTAAAACAAGTAATGTATGATTCGGAGCAGAGTCACATTATAAAAATGTAACCCTCCAATATGCAAACTTTTAAATTGAATTCGTAGTTTTTCCATTTGGAGAGTTTATTAAATTTTAATGCAATAGCCAAACAAAATTATCAATCAAAATGACTAATTTAAAACACATATTGACTCGTGTAATGGCAACATGCAAGGAATGTAAATTCTTCACACGGACTTAAATGCTTTTGAGAGAAATTTCTACTCGATAGGTACTTGCTTCAACAAGATAATAACTCGACGGAGAGAGCCTCCGGAGCAAAATTTAAGTTTTTTAATTAGTCACCCCTTCAAAACAATTTGCTCCAAATTAACTTTTTTTTAAAATATGAAGAATCGCATTAAGGAGGCTTTTGTAAGGATAACAAAGTTTGCTTCTCTTCTTTAAAATGTTATCTCTTAAAGGCAGGGAAGGATATTTCATTATGGGAGCGCTTTCGATGGGAGGATAAGCAAGGAGGCAAAATGAAAGGAAACAATTAATTAAGGCAGTTTAATTTTTTGAAAAACTTCTTCATAAAATAAACATAGGGGAAATTTAGGTCGTGAGAATAGATAGAATCTCGCATTTTATCTTTAACAAAATTTAATTGGACATTTTTCATAAGAGCAGCAGCTCAAAAAAATAGTCATGACCACACTCTCAAATATGGACATAGACCTGTCTGTGCTTATATCTTTGCTTGCACAATAACTTTAGAGAGCCTCAACTGATGACAGCTCATTGGGGGCATTCATTTAAATGTGGCGATCTACACTGGCACATTAATTATTGCATACAATTGTTTTTATAAGTTTTGCTTGAACTAATATTGCATTAAATAAATTCCTTGTGACGCAATCAGTCAAAAACGCTCTAGTTAAATTGAGCGCGCCGGAAAACTAAGCAAATGCCGTGGATTTAATTACCTCATTGAGCATCGGGCCAAACTTTCGCGGCCTGGTCGCGAAGAACCGCAAAGAGAGGCAAAGACTCGATTCATATTTTTGGATCCTTGAGTGACACCGGAGCAGTAGGCGAGCAAAACGATTGACTGTGAAGTTATTTTAAATCTTTTCCTTTGCGACACGGCATATTTGGCGCATTCATGTAATTTCAACTGATATTCAATGAAGACCAGTCAAATAAGACATTGGATAATTTTAAGAAAGAGATCTTTTCATAGTCTAGGCTGAAAATTCAGCGAAAGTATCTCTTTCTATCTCTCAAACTTCAATTCTTTATGGTGGGTGTAAATTATCTAGAAACACACCCTGCCATACCGTGGCACTCGGCTAAAATAAAAAAATTCGGTATATTATGTCAATGCTAGGGCATAGTGCGATTCCTACTGCTTCAAAATCCTGGTTATCTATTTGAAGAAAACACTTGCTACTATTTATTTAAAATTTATGGCATCCTTATGAAGTAGAAATGTACGCCTCCATTGTTAGGAACTTCCAAACATTGCCTGAAGGGCTGAATGCGACTCCGTATCAGATAAAAGGCCCAAAAATGCTAGTTACCCATTTGAAGGAAAAAACTTTCTACTTTTACTCAAAATTTGTGGTACCCTTGTAAAGTACAAATCTAAACTTTCAATGTTTAGGAACTTCCAAGTATTACAAATACACCACTGACAAATGAAGGTAATGATCTTTGCTAAATATGTTGGTATCTTTTATAACTAAGCATATAAATAGATTTCACACGTAATTTATGCTGGTGCTCTATAAGGAATTGAATTCTGGCTAGCCTGAAAAATTTAAAGATATAAAATGTAATACTTTTAGTAAAGTTTATTTTACTCATTTTTCATGCTTACGACTAACGTCAAAGAAAGAAGAGGGCATCCGGAGGAGCCCTCCGGATGCCCTCTTAGAACACTTCATCGTCGGCATAGAACACTTCACTGCCCCCGATTCGAAAGAGCATTACAGTAATTGTGTAAGCTAACATTCGAGAACTAAACTGAAACTCACTCGTAACAGATAGTTCTGAAGAAATTTATAATATTAATTTGATTATCTATTGCCCTATTCATAAGTTGTATTACGATTGATTTTATGTTGGCACATCCCCCACGTTTTTCGAATGGTTACCATTCTAGCAGGTCTTTTCTTTCGGGCAATCATCACCATATTGAAACTTTTCACCCACGTTCGGGACGAGACCTACTGGAGAAATGCACGCTAATATATCTGGTCTATTTTTGCGACGAATTTACGTTTGAAATAGCAGTTATTCAGACCATTTACACCGATTTGTACAACTAGTGTGCACCCCTTGGTGAGAAAATATCACGCACTTTGCCAGAGGTTCATTCCAAAGGCTAGAAGTTATCAAAGAACCATTCGTTGCTCGTCAACTGGACGACGTGCCGAGGGTCGCCGAGAGGGATATCAAACCCCCCCCCCATCACCCTGTCGCCCTCCATCTGAACTCTCACTCCTCCCGGATTCCCTCTCCCGCCGAAATCCCTAGAGCCACCGGCCACTTCCCTCCCCATCCTCTCCAACGGACGGACTTCTCTTCTGGATCTCATTGAGAGTTAGTTCCCAAAGCACTTCCCTCTACAGTCCTCTTTTTTCTTCCTCTTTAACTTCCCTCCGCGACTCCCCTCCCCCCCTCACACCGTCCCACACATTCCTGCCAACTTTCCTCATCCACCATCAAGCTACTTTTCGCTCGCTTCCGTCCTACCGTTGTTTTAACTCCTAATTACGAAGCACTCAAAATTAATGCACGTTCCTCTCCCCCCTTCGACCCGTGCCGCTCCCACACCGTGCTTCCTCTCAACTTTCTTCAACCGTCCCCAATGTCGTGCTTGAGGCCTTCCCCATCCTCCTCCCCCTATCCAGCCTCCCTCCACTTCAAACCCCATATTCCCGAAATTAGATTTCAGAAGTTTTGTTTTTAGAATCGAAATGGGGATGGGATGCGAGGCATCGGAAACTTCCCGAGTTAATTCGTCCGAGAGCGGAGAAAGTGAAAATTTTTAAAGAGACTTCCGCGGGACGAATTGAAATGGGGGCGAGCTTATATCCCTCGACGCGCATCATTACATATGTATACATGTATATAATATAAAAGGTCAGTCCCAAAAGAGGTATGATTTTTCCTATTTGTTCCCGGATATTCGGAAGCACGAGCGGCGGTTTCTCTGGCTGCGTTCGAAGTAGGGTAGACTAAGAAAAGACTAAAGGTCGGTGGAAGTAGGGTTCCACCCTTTGTGGAGTGAATATCGTTCGTTTGCAAAACTTCTAGAGCGTGACCTAGTAAAGCTCCGTCATGAACCGGTTATTGAAAAAACGCAGCGCCATCAAATTATCCATGAAACTGAGCGAAACAGGGAAAGATACTAATGACATTCTCAAGGTAATAGAACAGAGCGGAGTCCATTTTTTCAGTTTAGCGCGAAACATTGTATTCGAGTGGCGTTGCTCGATCGTCGATTCAATCTTTTTCGTGACGCGATCCACCCGAAGAGGTTTACAATAAATATAATACTATTACGCCCTCCCTTGACAAATTTTCTCATATTTCCTCTACTTGCAACCGTCCTCGATGTAAAACATATCTGCTTTTCAGATCT
The DNA here is from genome assembly GCA_037158775.1 of Hetaerina titia. NCBI lineage: Eukaryota > Metazoa > Arthropoda > Insecta > Odonata > Calopterygidae > Hetaerina > Hetaerina titia. Next base: position 51,024,431 of record CM073768.1, on the reverse strand, counting down.
GCTCCCAATTCCCCCCATCCTCTCCTGTCCCCCTCATCTCGTTCTTACGCCAATTGCCTCTCGAAAAACATTATCTATATTTTGTCATGGAAGCAATACACTTCATTTTACATAGGCGAATTATTTACCGCTTCATGTATTCGAATAAACAATCACCACTACTCCTGTACTATTGCCTCACCCTCTTCTATTCCTATCCCTTCAAACGAAAGTTCCCACAACCTTTCCTTCAACCAGTTTTGCTCCCTAACCATCCTAGACTCCCTAACCGATTCACCTATCAATATAGAGGTGAGAACTCACGAATCCGCACATATACTAGCTTCCTGATATTTTAAAATTCTCACCCTTAACCACTATCTTCAATTTCCTTCCCAGCATACCCTACATCTCCCCCCCAGACTCCATAGTACCCGTCCGACCCTTCCAGTCTGAACTGAAGTAGGCCTCAGAGAAGGCCGAAAGCTCAAATAATCTAAAATGTGTCCTTTAATGTGTTATCTATTTTACTTTGTTTACTATTGTGGCGTCCAAATGTTATATTCCTCTCGTGAGTGCTTCTACATCATCTATCTATCAATCTATATATATATATATATATATATATATATATATATATATATATATATATATATATATATATATATATAGTAGTTTAGTAGTTTATACATATACACTAGCGCTCGTATATATATAGAAGCACTCACGTCCAAGGCCTTTAAGGAGGGTCGGGAAGATGTTCACGACGAACAACACTCAAGGCGGCCGTCAACAAGAAAAACCGACGAAAATGTCGCTCGTGTTTGACAGTTGTTGGACTCTGAGCGTCGATTGAGTATCAAGATGGTTTCCAATGAGCTGAAATTGGCGTTTACTGTTGTGTTTTGCATTGTTATTGAAGATTTAGCGATGAGGAAATTGTGCGCCAAGCTCGTACCCAAAGTGTTTGCCACAGCGCGCTACGAGTCCGCGAATTCCTGGCAAAACACCAGATGCCAACGCTGCCTCACCCCCCCCCCCCCATAGTCCTGACGTCGCGCCAATAGACTTCTGTTTGTTCTCTCGGATTAAGGCAGACCTGAAAGGAACCCATTTTTCGGCCATTGAAGAGGTTCAATCAGCCGTGACGAAGATCTTGTGAGAGGTCTCTGCAGGCGCCATCCAGGGAGCGTACCGTCATGGCGGAGTCGCTGAAAAATATGTGTAGGCCAATGGACGGTACTTTGAAGAATTTTAAGTGTTTGTGCAAATCTGTTCAATGAACTACTTTTAAAAAAATAATTGCATTACTTTCGGAACGCATCCTATAGAGTATATCTGACTGCTGACTTACTACCCGCTGCCATACTTCCTTGTGGCGGGTTTCTTAGTATTATGTAGATGTTGGTGGAATACTACCTTTGGTTTTACATAAAAGTGTTTTATTGGCATTGAAAATACGAATTTTTTATATCTCTAAGAAAACCTTATATTTTACAGAACCAGTTATCAACGTGCAAATAACCAGAAATTAATAAGTTACTCATTACAGATAATAACTGATAGTATTTATAAACTGATAGATTTATAGACAGATGCATTTACCAAACCGGGTGGATTGATGTAGAAAACGTGTTCCCAAGCGTCTGAAATTACATAAATAGCAAATTTCCTTTCCAGGTATATCCGAATTATGAAATATTAACGAGTTTTTAATTTTTTAAAAACCATTTTTTAGGCAAACCAAGCAAATGAGGATGAAACCACCAATGGAAATACCACGCCAAAATAAGACCACCTAATTAAACTTACCTAATAGCAATATTTACCCATATGAATTCAACAACTTATTGTATTTATGCAAATCGTTTGTCGATTAATTGGCGATTAATCCTTTGGAACGATCGACTAGAAACTTTTAAATTTAAGTTTAACACGCCTCACTGGTATATTTATCCGTAGTTAAATTTTCAATATCCTTGTTCCTCTATCTGCCTTCATACACATTAGCACTAGTCACGTTCTATTCCATTGGCAACGTGTGCTAGTTTAGGAATTCCCAGCGTAAATCTCAATTGAAGGAAAATTCATTACGGAACACTAGGTATCAATAACAAATAATTGGGTTGGAGTAATCAAGTATGATACGTAATGGGGAGACCATTTCCATTACGGATATTTCCAGAATGACTCAAATGATTCAAAATTCAGAGGAAGAAAAAAACTCTGCTGGGAGAAAAAATTAAAATTCAATTCTTTGAAATTGAAATTAAAAATAAATTACATGTATGTAATTCAGAAAAAAATAAAATGAAAAATTTAACGCTTATAGACGCCCATTAATGGCAATAGTTTAGCGCATGCCATATTATGAATGCGAATTGTGTAATAGCTTATACGGATGATATATTCTCGTGAATTATTTTCAACTAGCAAATATTATTGACAAATACAAAAACAATACAACTAAATTTTACGAATTTTACGGTATTTTTGGAAAATATGCCGATTTCCATTTGCTGAATATCAAATTGAACACAGGAAACTGAAGTTGTTGCAATAAATATTTTTAAGTGCTCCAATAACTTATTATATTGACCCAAGAGTATTGCATAAACTTTCGATAAATTCCAAGAGTTTATTTGAAAAATTCTATTTCAATGGTTACAAGTGAGCAATTCACAAAATTCCTAATTGTTCATTTTAACTTCTTCACAAAAACTTAGTTCATGGACTACGATTAGCGACTTAGTTTCTAAGGACCCATGATATTGACTCACAATTAAGCTACTGACCATTCCAAACACTAGTGTAGTTATAATCCAGCTATCATCAGTCTTCAATACGAATATAAGCAGCTGTACACTTCCATTCCTCAACATAAGTAGCTTCTCACCGTAAAATTTTATGAAGATCTTCAATAAAGCACATTAATACTGCCAAACTTATTTAATTGCTCAAAAGAGTTCATACTACTTCCAAAAAACGCTTTTAATAAAACGGCAAACGAGAAACGCCTGTACAGTAGCGTCTCTTATGGAATAAAGTTAAGACGAAAGAGTAAATATTCCAATAAGAGAAGAAACCCCAAGAAAAGCCCTACGAAACGAAAACCCCCACAAAAAGAAAAACCCCAAGAAGGGTAAATACTCCATACAATACGGTGCATTCCACCTACTATCTTGCATAAACGTTATGTTCTACCTATTCAAGAGAAGATAAGCAATTATTACATTTTTGTCAAATGCCACTCATTCAAATTGGAGAACTTTTACTTTTGGGAACAATATGCGAGTATAACAGGAGAAAATTACTAAGCGTGGATACTCTTTCAAAAAGCATTATCAAGGGGGTTCGCGACACGTTTCGGCGATCAAGTAACCTTCATCAGATAGAGAGAAGACTTCTCTCCCTCTGGAGAAGGCGACTTGTTACCTGAAAAATGACGCAACCACTCACGTAAGCGTTCTTTTAACATCTGTTTTCATCAATTCCTCCTGTTATGCGTGTATTTTATGGTCACTCGCCGGCGGTGCCCGGTGTTGTTTTTGAATGGAGGTTTTGCAGAAGATACCTCTCTCTTGGACTTAATTTCGTCACAAACGCCAAACCTATGCTCATAAAAAGCAGACTGGTAGGTTTCGGGTTTTAAGATACCTTTTCCTTTGTGCAAGCTTAAAACACTTTACTAAGATTTATTAACATATTTTACGATAAACCATTTACAATCGTCTTTTTAATCAAAATTCTATCGTCGTTCATTGATATATTTGGTAAAGTTTTTTATTGGGTGTCCTAGTCTCGTTATCTCGTGTATATTTCTTTCATCGAATTATGGTTTTTCTCTAAGCTGAAAAATTGCCTTGAACCTCGTGATTCACCATTTTGATGCGGTCAACCATCAAAAATTATCTTGTTTTATCTTCCATATAGTTAATTATTTATAAATTTAGGTTGAAATTTAATAAATCTACTCGTACGAATATCTAGTGAATTTATATTTTCATTGAACTCACTTGTTTTTATTTTATATTTAAAATCTAGTGAATTTTAATTTTCTTTGAACTCGTTAGGGTTTATTGTATATACCACTTACACGCTCCAAAGGAAAATTGATTGTAAATAAAAACCTTGTTGTTTAAATGTCTTGCTAATTTCATGCAAAAATCTACAACTTGAATTATTGGTTTTTCTTTGTCTGGATTTAGATGGGCGTATTATCTGCGATTATGGTATGCTTGAACTAGATACTCCACCTTTCATATTTAAAATGTCGGTCATGAAGAAAATTCAGATTTATAAGGGTGATAAATGTTGAAAGAATAATCTGTCAAGAAATAAATTAAGATAATTTTAATAAAACTAAAAAATCTTACTACCGGGGCTAATTTTTCAAAACGATTTTAAATTAGAAGAGTACGATTGAAAATTTTCTTTCATTTAATTTGATTCAGAATTTTGTTTTTATTAGTTTCATTTAGTGTCTACGTATATACAAACGTTGAAGAAAATAATTTGAAATTCCAGAGTGTATATGAGATAAAATTGAGATGGCAAATTTAATTTCTCTTTAATCGTTTTTATGAATATTAATTGTCAGAATTACGCAAAAGGCCATAGTCAAAGAGGAACTCGAGGGTAGAATAACTCCACCACTTTATGAAGCGTACGAAAAAAGATAATACGATATACCTGTATAAGCTCCATTGCTGTTTCTCACAGAGTTGAACACTCCCAATTGAACCGAAGGGGTTTTTTTAAGTTATGCCTGAAAATATTTCCCGTCGGCTGGCAAAATAAAAATGGAACCTTAAAAACGGTGAGTGAGGTGAAAGTTCTCAAGTGCGGGTAGGGTTTTTGATTGAGAAATCACGGCGTATCGTAACCCTGTGAGGACACGCAGCGCTATAAAATGGCACCTCTCGAATGGCCAAACTACGGGCTCACTTTAAATCCTCGCCCACCGACGCGAAGGGAGGAGAAAACCGTGCCGGGATTTCTATGGTCCTACACCTCCTCATATCTATGTGAGTTGGAGGGAGATCGTGGGACGTGGGTGGAGAAGAATTACTCCCTTCCTGTCTTTTTTTCCGCTCGTTAGCTTTTTTCTCCACACCCCATCTTATTTAACTATCTCTCCTCCCCTCCCCCTCTCTCCTTCTCCATCACACACAAACAAGCTTCCACGCTTGTCGTCTCCCCCCAACACCCCCTGCCTCTTCCCCCCTCCACCTAATCTCTCTCTTTTTTGCCCTCGCGGCCCAGACGAGATAACTTTGCGTGAACCACACACGTTTGTCGCAAATCCATTCAATTTGCATACCTTGGGGAAACTTCACGACTCCACTCTCTCCCTCAACCTCCCAGACCATCGCTCCCCCAAAACTCTATTTCCCTCATTGCCTCTCCGCAACGGACACTGAAGAGGTGTGGTAAAGGATTCGATGATCCCTCTTCATTCGGATCCTCTTCAGGATACACTGCTCACGGCGTGAGAGATATTACCCAATCCTCGTTATCCACCAAGCTCACCGCATCCTTTCATGCTGTACTTAGATGCTCAAATATAATCGATAGGTTTGCTGCAAGGATGATACCTTCATTAGTTTATCGATCCTTGGATTGGTGACTGCTGTGCCTCATAATTTTCTTTGGGCGCAGCGTTTCATACCTGTTCCTTATTATTTACTCAATCTCTCCCTAATTCCCCTCTGCTCTTAAGTTTCCTCCGGGTATTAGTTCTGGCTGTTCCTTTTGAAGGTTCCCCTTCATTTATCCCTCAATCGCGACACATCAGCCTTACATGATGACGACAAGTTGCTTCCTCTTTCATTCCTTTAAGTGCCCTCAAATCTTGTGCAATCTCCGAAATTTCTCATTTTCCCTTTTAACATCAATTCCAAAATGCCGACAGCATCGCATTTCCAAAATATGACAGCATTATTTTTACAAATTTCCCCGAGCAAATATATGCATTAATTTCATTCTGAAAGCTCAGGTACTCACTTCCCACGCCAACGGCCAGCTCCTCGTACCCAATGTACCCAATGCATGCATGTGGTATTAGAATTGCAACGGTGGCATTCCTAGACACTTCAAATAAAATCCATTTGAAAAATTTGAATGTAACCATTGAGCGTGGAACCCTTGAGGCACTTCAAAAGAATCGATGACTTACTTCCCTATGCTCTGTTACACAAACCGTTTGTTCCAATATCCACATCTTCCTCCCGTGAGCTAAACTACTTATTCCTGCTGAGTAGACTTAAATAGGTCTCAGCTCTCGGTTTTCCGACTAACCTGATGCTCTCGAGATCACTCCATCTGGTTGCTAATATACGTATTAGAGCGACATATTCTTTGTCTTCCCCCCTTTCTTTTCCCTCTCTCTCTCTCGTTTTTTAATCTTTTTTCGCTTGAATGCCATTATATTGTGCATCCCCCATTTTGACCAAACGATAAAAACTTTACTGATTTTTTTTTGTTTTTACTGATAAAAAAACTCAAAAGCTACTGACATTCATCGAGAACCTTGTGCTCTGTATGGACAAAATGTAATAAGTGACAACAGTTGTACATCAGCAAGATCATTCATTTAAGAGTGAACATAATGATGAAAGGAGGGACCAACCGTCCGTGGTGAACAACAAGCTGCACCTGAAAATCGATGAAAACGTTTGCGAAAACCGGCGTTTGACGATACCTAAAATCTTGAGAAAATTTTCCACAGATTTCTACAACTCTGATGCATGGGAACACGACTTAAAAATTAGACTTCTACGTGTTTTGTGCTCGTCTCAACGGATAATTCAAGATGCCGTCATCGGTAGGCTGCGATCTATACCTGCAGAAGTTTATGCTGTAGAAATGTGAGAACTAGTCCAGATACATGAGAAATGTTTAAATATGTTTGTCAAATATGTGTAAAATAGTGGAGATATGTAGTTTTGAGATGAAAATTTCCTCGATGGCTCAAGTAGTTAGAGCATTGATCCGGCAAGTCGAAAGATCCGGTGTTCAAATCCCGGTCAAGGAAATATTTTTACGCTAGTGATCTGCTTGATTCCGCTTTCCCCACCTCTCCTGTATTCGTCCTTTATATGTGTTTCTATCCCTTTTCCTTGTATCTATTTTTATGTTACATATATATGCATTCTGATGACGACGGTCGAGCCGTCGAAACGTCAATATATACTGTGAGTGTCCTTTCTTTATGTTTCTGTGTATTGAAAATTTTGTATCTGTGTATTTGTGTATATGTATATATTTTTTTACCCTAAAATCTATAATTCTTTTTTAGCTGATTTTCTATTCGACTTTTATGCTTCACTCCATAAGTTGAACGGAACACGGAAAGCACTGCTACATATTAATTTTATTCAGTTCTGTTAACCATATAAACCTATTCATCTCTCATTTCCGCTACACACATTTCTTCTACCGCACCGCTTTGCTACCAACCCTTCAAAGTCACCTCTCATCCTCTTATGAATCGATTACCAATAGCTTTCACGGAGGCAAACATTAGCCAGGCGAGTTACTGCTGAGATAGAGGGGTTCTATGCTTCGCAATATATTTTTTCCATTTCAATCTTTCAATTTTGTTTTAACATCAACCGAAGGAAGAAGGGGAAACGAGACGGAGATTGAAATACGTGGCGGATTTCACTTCAATGCTGTCACCGTCGCAACTGGTGATGGGCGAGAAATTGCCTGAGAAAAAAGTGAGGAGTCTGCAGTAACCAGTTTCCTGCTAATATTAAATATCCTGCGCGGCTTATGGCATTTTATGAAATAACCTAAAACGGTGACGAACCGTTTGTCAATCCTTTCATAATTATTAGGGTACAAAGTATTTTATCTACAGTAACCAATGAAAGCAGTGAAAGGAAAAAGAACATTCTAAATCCATAACTACATGCTACAAATATATCCATTAATCGTCTAGTATTTACAAATAGCTTTTAAGTGCTTTGTAGCTACTTTACTGTGACTTCATCTTCCATCTATTTATTAGTTCCATCTATTGGTATTCATAGTTTAAATTGACTCTCAGCTTCTAGAATGACAACACTGAATTCGAATCATATGGCGCGAAAATTAGTTTATTTATGCAAGGTCTGTCTCAAAAGTACTAAAATTGATGCGAACCAAAAATATTATTGTCAGAATTTATACATTCTTTCAAAGCTCTTTGAAGTAGCACCCTTGTGCGTCCGCACAGAGCTGCCAGTGGGTTTCCCGCGCCTCGTACGCCATGTGGAAGGCGGCGTCCGGAATGCTGCTATGCTCCCCCCCGTCACGACCTGTTGTAGCGTTTCCACCAAGACGTGGCAATGTCCTTTCAGCACGGATTTAAGGCGGGGGAAGAGGAAGAAGTTTGGATGGATATTGGCTTTCGTAAACCATGGGAACATTTAATCTGCGATCCCTGTCCAACGAATGCTTCACTCTTGCAAGATTTTGTCACTTTTTGAGGTCGAAGGGTATCCTGAACGTTCGGCCTCTTCGACATCTTCTCTAGCACACCGAAAAAAACTTGTGCCACTCAAAATCATATCACCATAAGCTACCTTGAGCGTGTTATGGATCTCTATCCCGGTTTTCCCAATTTCATTTAATATTTGAAGGCTTAGCGCAATTCCAATTACCGGTTCATGATGGAACTTAACTAGGTCACACCATAATGGTTTCAAAAACGAGCGATCCTCATTCCGTAAAGTCTGGGAACCAATTACCACCGATCTCCACCCTTTTTTAAGATTCCTGTCTCTCGAACCCAGCCAGAGAAACCGTTCGTCCATCCATCTGGGAAAAAATAAGTCCTACTACTTTTGGGACAGACCTTGTATGTGTTTATGCCATCTAATAATTAGCTTTATTTCGTTGAACAAGGGGGTTGTGCCAACTAAATATTCAAAATACAATATCGTGAGTTTCCTTTAATTTGTTTTTTAGTGTTTTGCGCCATCGTAACGTCACTGGGTAGAAAATGTCATTTTTCCATTCAATGGTAATGGCGTAAGGTAGTACACGTTAAAACCGATCACAGATGGTCACTGATTTGCGTAAAAATTAGTGATGATCGTAATGATTTGAGGTAAACCACCAGATTGAGTTTTCGTGGTAAGAAAGTTCAAAATTGCAATTAACTAGTACGCTTATATTTCCTAAGCAAATGTTTTCTTCAATTAATTGATGAAACAGCAAAATTTAGTATATCGATCGGTAGACCGATACATCCATGTAAATTCAGGAGAAATGGTAAGATATTTCATCAACTAATAATGCTATGTGTCTCCAATGCTAACAGATTGTTAGGGCCATATATCTGAAAGAGTCTATCGGCTAAAACAAAAATTTGATAGATCAAGGGGAAAAGCTCAACTAAAACAAAACTCAATCTCCCTCTTTGTTGAACAACAGCTTACCTGCAATCACCACTGAGTACTACCACCGTTATGGAAGAGCTTAATGATGAACGCACTCGAGCAAATGGAAATAGCAATGTTTTCACAGAATCCTAACGTCAATGATAGCAACAAACAAACATTTCTCCATTTTTCCCCACTATTTCCGTAGAACTAACGATTCGCAAAAAACAATACATTTCCACCATCCATCCATTTCCCACCCAAATTTCCCCCTAATTACCTACCACTGTATTCTTGTTCCCTAGAGTGCAATAATGCCTGTAATAATGGTTGTTTAACCATTTACCCCTCCAACTTTTTCCCACAGAGACGTACGACGCGCACAGGTCTTCTCGATGGTTACCCATATATTACCAATAACGTCTAAGCAACCTGAAAAACTCACACCCGGAATTGTACGTTCATATAGCCTAACTCCATGCCTCGTCTCTAACTGATTAAATCAGACCACGGGGAATGGCGTAGCACTAATAAAAACAATAGAAAATTACTATTTTTCCTGTGGGTTGATGTAAATATCAAGAAGGATATTTTGTCAAAGTACAGAGTGTGTTACCCAAAAGTCCTTGTGTGGACTTACGGTTGTCCATATGTAGCATTGTCCCGCGGACTGACTGTGGTGCTTACGTTTGGAGTCGTATTGAGTCTCTGAACGGAAGACTGTGGAGATTCTGTCGGGACATAGGGGCCGAGTTTGTTGACTTGAGATCGGTGCTCGGGTCATGTCCCGCTCCCTTGAACCGTTCCGGGGTCCACTACACCCCTGAGGCGTCGGTTCGGGTGGCTCATAGGATCTTGGAGCACTGTAGATATTTTTTAGGCAAATGCGTAGGTTAGGTAGTGGAGTATATTGCCCTAATAACGATATTATAAGGCGTAGGTCAATTAGTGGGTCTAACAATACTAGGTTGCCAGAGGAGATTTTTCTAAGTACTTACACGGCTAATGAGACAAAAGAAAGATTTACTAATCAGAATATAGGCCGATCGAATATTAAGACACCAAAAAGACTAAATATCATCCCCAGAAAGCAGACCGCAAAGAAGGTTTTAGACGAGGATATAATTTCCGTAGTAGTAGTTAACTGCCGAAGTTTAAAAAATAAAATACCAGAATTTCACCATCTCATTCATATCACAGGGTCAGATATCATTATAGGAACTGAAATTTGGTTAACAGATGACATCGCAGACAGCGAAATATTTCCCAAGTCCTTCATAGTTTATAGAAATGACAGAAAGAATAGAGCCGGAGGAGGAGTGTTTATCGCAGTTAAGAACTCTAATGTCAGTAGAGCCGAGTTTTTCCTGATAGCTGTTTAGAAAGTGTATGGTGCTCGGTGAAAACACCCAGACCGAAAAGAATATATATCTGTGCGTATTATATACCACCTCACGTAAGCATTAACTCAATACCAGACCTATAAAGACAAATACAAAGCTTTACCTCCCACAACAGTGAGCATGGCCTAATTATCGGAGGCGATTTCAATATTCCCACAGTAGATTGGGACTCGTACAGTTTTATAAATGGAGGTAAAGACAAGGATCTATGCGAGTCCCTCTTATTTGCGTTCACCTCGAATTCCCTACATCAATTAGTCACTTCACCAACAAGAGGAAAGAACATTCTTGATCTATTAGCCACAAATATACCCGAAAAGGTCTTAAATATAGAAGTTGTTGACGGAATCAGTGATCACAGGGCTGTAAACGCTAAATTTTGTCTAAGCGTAGATAAAGTTAACAAACCTAAGAAAAAGGTTTATTTGTTCAATAAATCTGAATATGATAGCTTAAAATGTGAATTAAAACGCTCCTTTTTTATATTTGACGAATTAAGCAAAACTAGTAGTGTCGAGGATACTTGGAATAATTTTCTTACGATAACACGTTCAGCAATACAGAGATTTATACCTAGTAAATATATAAAAGAGAATAAGGAACCCCGATGGTACAACTATGAAGTACGGAAATCTCTTAGGCGACAAAGGGTGTGCCATGCCAGAATGAAAAACGCAGCTAAAGATTCCTCCCCTGATAAAATCAACGAAACCATACAGAACTACAAAGCATCTAGGTCCACTGACAAGAAGGCCTTTCGGAAGGCGCTAGCGGAATTCAAAAGGAAAAAATTAGGCGAACATATGAACGATAACCCAAAGATGTTTTGGTCCTATGTCAGGGAAGTGCAGGGAAAAAAGTCCACCGTAAACTCATTGAATAACGAAAAGAGGGATAAAGTAACGAGTATTTTAGATAAAGCCAACATATTAAACTCATTCTTCCAGAGTGTTTTCAACATATGCTCACAGAATATACCCGAGAACCTTCCGAAAACATTTCAGCAGTCAATGTAAGCAATCAATTTTTCCACCCGCGGAATAGAATTTCTCCTTAAAAACATAGACCCCAACAAATCTCCGGGACCTGATGAGATACCGGCGCGCGTGTATAAAGAACTGATTTAGTTCATTACAATAAGTATTAACGTACAGGTTAGGGACTGCGCGACGATATATACAGGGTTCGTCCGGAAAATAAGTGTAATAAGCTCATTGTCTTTTTTGACAAAATGGGAGTCGTCCACTACGAGTTTGTGCCTGAACGACAAACTGTAAATGCTGCATTATACGTCCAAGTGCTCGACAGGCTTCGAAAACGAGTCGCCCGCGTCCGGCCAGCAATCAAAAACATCTGGATGCTGCATCACGACAATGCGCCGTCTCAAACCGCGCTTGTCCTGTCGGACTTCTTTGCCAAGCACGGCGTGGCAACGCTGCCGCACCCGCCCTACAGCCCGGACTTGGCACCACCGGACTTCTTTCTGTTCCCGAAGATAAAGAGGAGTTTGAAAGGAACGCGATACGGGACTTTGGACGCCGTCAAAGAGGCCGTGACGACGTGTCTTCGAGAGGTTCCCGAAGATGCCTTCGCGGGAGCGTTCCAGGAATGGGAACGCCGCTGGAATAAGTGTATCGACTCACAAGGGTCCTATTAAGATACGTAAAAGTGTAATAATTTTTTTTTCCTGAGATCAGTACACTTATTTCCCGGACGAACCATGTATGTCTATATATGTTTGTGTATGTGCATATATGTATGTATATGTACACGTATATATATGCATGTTATATACATGCATAAATGTATGTATGTTATACTTATATATATGCATGTTTGTCTGAAAATATTTTCTTTTTCTTCCAGGTTCCCCCCACCTTTCCTCACCTATTTGATAACCCCAACCCACTCATCCCTTACCCTTCCCTCATGATGCTACACCCCCTGCCACACACTTTTTTTGGTGGCTCGCAGGGTAATTATGAAGATGTAGATGTAGATGAAAAGTAAACCGCTATCGGGGTTTATTTTACAACTTTAGCAAGCTATAAGGTATTAAAAGATATGTATACACATACCAACCTATATTATAATTTCCAAAATTACACATGTTTCACTCTCCAGTTTTACGTGTATAACTAAGCTATAAGGTATTCAAAGATGGATATACGATACATATACCAACCTACATTATAATTTCCAAAATTACGCATGTTTCATTCTCCAGTTTTCCGTGTAAAATGGCGGTGAAGTCCTGAAGGATTGAAAAATACGCATGCGATCAGCTTTTTTCGTGTGTGGATACCATTAGATACAAAGCCTCAGATACACTGAAAAATTTCTTCCCCAATGATATGGCGAGTACGCCTCACACCTTAATGAAATGGCGGCCTTGATTTGGTCCGATCAAATCTGATGGGAAATCCCCTCTTGCAAATTTGTCCAATGCCGCTAAGCCATAAGACGATTATGTAAAACTGAGAGTAGGGTCTTAAAGATGACGCGAAGAGCGCAACACTACAATCAGCTACGTGCCTAAGAAAGGCCATCTCATTCGCGGTATAAAACTTGTAACTGTGTGGGTGTGTAAACCTGTACCTCGGGACTTGCGTATGCTCTATGTTGACCATATTGGCATCCGCCAAACATGTAAGTAGTGTTCTACGCATTAGCGAATGATTTAGCAAGCAACTCGCAGGTCTCTGGACCTCGTCCGCTCAATCCTGCTACCTAATGCTTATCACAATGGAGCCAGCTTCAACATAAACTCTAGGGCCGGGTGTGGATATATATTCATTGAACGGAGCACCGAGACTACCTAAGCCATAAATTTACATGGGTACTAATTGTAATGTAAAGTAATTATATTTGGCTGAGTAGGCTCAAGCAAGAGCGGAGTGTTTTTGAGTACGCACAACATAAACAAATTTGATTCGAAGTTTAAATACAATTTGTTTTCGAGACCACACAAATACATATATACATGTATTTTATACATGAGCCTTAGTTTTAATTGTGTTTAATACCATATTTATTATATATATATACACACACACACACTTTGCAATATACAGCATTCCACCACATTTATGACATTTTGTCCTAATTTAAAAAAACGCAGTTTAACAAATTTAGCTTATAGCCATAAGGTGTCCACCAAATACGAACAGTTTCCGTTAAGCAAATATGTCAAGTCTTTAATTAAAATCCTCACGATCAACGTCTCTTCGCCTCCGTGAAATTTCATTCGTGAATTATTCAGTGGGCAAAAAAGATGTCTGTATCCATTTTTCGGAAACGTACACAGTTTCACTATGACTAGGAAAAAATTTCGAAAACTCCCAATATTCATATCTCTTGTGACTTCGAGTTTCCCAAACTTCGCTCGCCCCTTCGTAATTTGGCAAAACCCAGACGCTCGCGCAGAAAAATAAATTCCGGAGGTCGGGGAAGGAGGGGGGATAAGGGGCGGGATAATGCTTGCGCTCCTACTCTTGAAGGAAACCCTTCAACCGGTTGAGTCTAGTGACCTTGAGTGAATTATGAACGCATCCACGGCTCAGTTAGCTCCCTTCCATCTAACTTCCCCATTTATCCTCCCACTCCCGATCCTTGTGATTAATTGAGCGGCCCGCCGTCTTAAACTTCTTCCGACTACTTCCTCCTTCCTGTGGCTGCCTCCCCTCGGATAAGGGACCTCGAGGTACGCTCGGTGGACTTGGGGAAACAGAGGGGCTAACGTCGGGGGCATGGGGAAACATATAAAAGTCCTCGGCTTAAGTTTTCCCCTTATCTCCTCTCCTGGGTTTTCCTTTCATTTACGTCTATTTCCGCTCTTTTGCTGAGGTTTCTTCCTTTCCGTCGGATTTCTTGGGGAAGCCTCCTCATCTCGACAAGTGTGGAAAAACTCCGAATCATTGGAGCGACCTGGATCCCGTAGGATGAACCATCCCTCCGTTTAATATCGTCATTAAAATAAACCGTTGCGAAGTGATTTTGACCTATTGACATAGTGCAAGAGCATATGACTGTGTATGCTAGTGCGTGGGTATCACATGTTTTTTCTTTCGTACTCTACACTCAATTTGCTTGAAGGGATGATAGAAGCCAAAAACCGTTGACGACGATCCATATTGGAAAATAGGAAACATATGGTATACAATCGAAATGGGATATAATCGATTCTTGGAACTACCGATAATGTGAGAGGATAGAGATTGATTGAGGACACTCGCCCACTGAACTTGATGGATGATAACTGAAGATAACATGCACGCATAATTGTTATGACCAACGCAGTAGCGTAACTACTTTGCTAGAAAATTTAGGCTGGGATTGGAGAGGACGTATTAAGGTCGGAGGGATCACGAATATAAAATTAGAGAGATAAATTAAAAGACTGACATGTTTAAAATGTCATTTTTTTCCAAGAACGACAAGAGACTAAAGTTCTTGTAGTCAAAATCCCCCAGGAGTCAGACACAATAAGTATTAACCTACAAGTTAGGGACTGCGCGTGGATATAAATATATATATTTGTTACAGGCTCCCCCCACCTTCCACCACCCATTTGAAAACCCCCCACCCCCTCATCCCTAACCCTTTCCTCCTGGCGTTGCACCCCCTGCCACACACATTTTTGATGGCTCGCAAGGTATTGATGTAGAAGTAGATGTAGAGTACTGATTTACATATGAGGTTTTAGTGTTTTTTCACAATAAACTTTGTTCAGAACATTGTTTGGAATTTTTACGTTAGTCACCACAAAAATCCAATGAACGTTAGGCAGCCTTTATATCAGGTGTTTTTTAAGTCCCTAAGATTATTTTACTTGTAAAATGCCACTGAATTCCTCGATTAAAAAGTACAAGGCTGGGAAAAAAATTTTACCATGGCGTAGAATAAAGTGTCAACTCTGGGAAAGCAATTGAAGTCTTTCATTTCACTAGTGCTGTTCCTATAAAATTGTTATTTTGATTCGATTGTGCACAGTACTACTCCAGACACTTAAACCAATGCCCGAAGGGAATATCAAGCCTTTCTTGTAAATACAGTGGAGAGAAATGAACGACCACTTTTAAACAAAAGAAATGGTCTCCATTTAGTGAGATATTATGCTATTTAAAATAAACGGGGGACAAAGGCGGAAAAACAGAAGTAGTCATTTCCCAGCTTTCTAACCCTGGAAGTGAATTTTTCTAAAGAACTCAAATTATGCTGGAGGAAGTAGAAAAAGCAGGAAAAGAATTTCGTCGAGAAAAGATTTCTGCCTGGCAAATCCTATCCTTAAGTGTAATTTGAGACTAACGGAAAAAACGGACTAAAAGGAGAAAAACGATCACGAGATGCGTGAACTATAGTATGTGAGACTTAAATCTGCCAACCCGAGAAAGTCAACTTGATAAACTTTCAGGCTATTGAAACGTGTTTTATTGAGATATTGATGAATATTTGGCTCAAGGATATAAGTCACATCCGTGTTAAATGCATTTGATCGTAAAGATCCCTAAAACATATTCTATTGTTTCAGGGTTCACTTCGTGGAAGTATTTAATATCCATACTAAAAAGAAAGACTTGTACTTATGTGGAAATCTGTGGAAAAGTACAATTCTTTCCTTTTAGTATGGATCCCTATAACGGTCATAGTTACTTCTCTTACTCGACAATACTAAAAGTTACATTTTCAATTTATTACTTCCCAAAAAAATTTCAATTTTAATCCAAAAATGATTAGTTTTGCAAGGTACATTTCTTAATATGGTTATGACAATGGGAAGAGCAAAATAAAAGTAATGTAACAAAGATATTCATTGTTGTAGTTTTGATTGGAGTAGCTTTGATCTACCATACAAACATAGGCCTTGAGAGACGCCCATATTGCTGTACGCAGTTCCAATTGCAAGTCATGTGGTACACAGTTAGTAAAGGGTTGCAAAATAATATTACAGGAACTTGACAGTGTGGTAGTGGGGAATAAGGTGTCACGTTATTATACACCGTGCTTAATTGTGAATAATTGCGATTTACTTTTCCCCAAATGTTTTCTCGTTATTCACTATGCTTAAATTCCTTTAATCGAAGGTTGGGGGAATTATTAGATCTAGTTATCGTTAGAGGGTTATACGTGGAGTAACAATTGGGAGAAGAGAAAACCGAAATTATGAACTAGATTTAGGACAGATAAAACTTCCCCCGAATGTCATTGTTTTAGCAAATACACTTACAGATTGAGCAAATTTGATGCCTACCGCTTATATGTGATCGGATTATGGCATTGATGATTTTTTAGAAGAATGCTATCATTATGGAACTCTCATCATTACCTATCGAGTATAAGCAACAATAGGCTATGAAAAAAACAATGCGCTCAACAGTTGCACCCAACATTTTAAAAGGAAATTGCTGAATGTTTCTTCCCACCGCCTGGAAGTTGGAAATCTCTTTAGCATATTTTAAAACTATTTTTACGATTTTCAGTCTCTACAATAATTGTAATGGCAAGATATTTTGTTCATATGCAGAGCTATTTTTTATCGTAAATTAACAAGGAACGTATAAAGTTGGCTAAATATTTAACTGAAAAAAATCAGAAGAATTAATTACTTTTCCTTTAAAAATTGAGATATCCCCATCATTACAAAGGGAAAGTTTCCAGAATTGCTTTAACTAGAATAATTATTTCCTTTATGTACTCTAATATCGTTCATAGACAGATATTTACGAAAAGAAGGAGCTCTTTCTACAGTGGAACTTAATTTGTAAGAATTAGCGAAAGGTTAAAAATGACGTTCCATATGAAGTTACCCAATTAAAAAAATTTCATTAAGGTAATTTTAGCAATTTAATGTGCGATTATGAAAATTAAACGTTAATATTCCGGAAGATTATTTGAACTTTTATAATCGCTGTCCTTCATTGTCGTTTGCAATTCATATCCTATTAATATTGATGCATGAACTTTGTTACTTCCATGATGATACACTGAGTAGTATATTGGGGACATTAAATTACGACTACTCACGACTTCAATGTATAGCCAAATAAGTTTGCAACTTTACTTTCTCATACCACTTTACATATATTGACTAATTTTGGCGGTAATGTAAGTGAAAAATAATGAATGAAAGGTTGACTCTGTTATTCAAAGCGAATTTAAAATATGAAAAACGTCTATTGACCAACAGGTGGATATTATCATATAATCTGAAAAAACGTGAAAGAATCTACGAGTTGATGCCATTGCTTTAAAAAAAAAGTCTGAAAATGGTTAAACTTGACAAAAGTTTCTACAAGCACACCAGATAGGAAGGAATCCAGTCATCTCATGCAACGGTCAAACACCCTCAGGATAAGCATCTTAATCGATCCTAAATCGTTGGTGAAAATTGCAAATGTTTTAAAAACCAACAATGTTTCTCGAAAATGGGATGACATGAACCCTAATCATAGAGGATTAGCAGGTCCAACGCTACGTTGCGGGAAAGTCCTCGTTCATCTACCCATATTACCTGGCTATTATTTTTAAAATGTTTCCGAGGCGTTAACCTGCATTAAAAGCGGAGTTTCATCTTGTAGTTACTACATCGCTCCGTGGAAAGAACGAAGAAGTAAATTAAGCTCTACTTTATAGGTTGCTGTAAGAAAAGTTAGACGTGTTTATGTAATGTAATAATTGCAGGGATTTTAACCTACAGTCCACGCCGTGTGAAGAAAAGTTAACAGATTTAAGTCTATAAAAATGCGGGGAACGTTAGTTTTATCATATTTAAAATAAACCATGATATCCAAGATCACCTTAGGATTAGTCGAATTCTTCGTATAAAAAAATAATTTTAGAACAATTTTTGCACTTTCCATTTTGCTCTATTTTCTTAAGACTTGATTCATGAAAACATACAAGCCTCTCCCCCCTCCACCATACCAAACACTTTCTCTTTTTGTTTTCTTTTCAGTCCACTTTACCTTTTCCATCCTCCTACACACAGTTCATTCTGCGCCTATCATCTAGCTTCAATTACCATTATTACGCTCCGTACAACGTTTTCAGCGTCTGCACTCAAAGTCTCTGTCAACTATTTCATCATCCTTGGGGAATCTCCTTTTCCTAGAGCAATTCTTTTCCTTGTAGCCCAACTACTTTGACCAATTTGGGTCAGAAAGCTCCTAAAAAAGGCAAAATGTTCCACTTGCTCTAATTTTTTCTCTCCAATTTAAACGTTTTTTAGTCCTCACATTATGCAGCCTTTACCTTTTTTGGAATGGGAACTAACAATGCTCTCACAAAGTCTTCGGGTCAGATTCTTTTCCCATTAATGCTATGAATTAGTTCATAAAGGCACTTCCTCACACAATTTCCTAAACCTTAAAGTAGTTCCGTAGGAATGTTGTCCATCCCCGCAGCCTTACTTGATTTTATCTCCCTTAATACCCTTTCTTTCTCATTATCGAGTGTCTGGATCTAAGCTATCTTCTTCAACCTAGTATTCTCTTTCTATTTCTGAGTTTAGTGGCCTATGCCTTTACCATACAGTTGCTTTATATAACCCTTCCATCTCTCTTGAATCTTCATTGGTTCAATAAATATTTTACCTGATTTATCTCTTATTGTAATCCTATATTATCCTTACATAATCTAACAATGAAGAATGTTCATTTTTTACTCTTCAAGCCCGTCCTCTTTATCAGTTTAGTTGAACGCTGCGAAAAAATTATTTCCATCATTGAAAAAAATAACTAATATAAACGTTTCTCCGCAAGTATTCAATCTGAGTTTTATTTTAGTTACGATATTGTAAGAGAAAGTTGCAGTAGAGATGACTAGTATTTTTGCAGCTTTGAATATGACCACGCATTCTCAACATTCAGCACAACCATGAGTATCAGATCCAGAAATCCAATCCAAAATAAATCCTTAGGGAAAAAATAAAATTCAATCCTTAAGAATTGCCTACTCAAGCATAAAAATCTAGGAACGTCAAATTTTCATCGCGTCATAGTCTTAGCCGAAGGAGCACCTTTAAAGCCAAATAAAAATTACCCAATGTAAAGAAAATTATTCTAAAATCTCTCTCCATCAGGTAACTCGCTCCATATATCCGCCGGTTTTTTTCAAAACAACAGATCTACGTTTACATTTAAAGAAACTCATTACCTCAAAAGCGACCGCAAGAGTGTTTGCGAGGGGTGTTAGGGCATCAGCCATAATATTACGAGTATAAATACGAGCTCGAGCAAATATGAGTTGACACGCCGTTGGGCTTAGCATTGGATTAACTCCACCAGCAACTACCAAACCGACCTTCGGTTTGATTACTGTGCTTATGGCTTTTTTATACACATGCATATATGTATATATATATATACATGCACACATGCATATATGTATGTATATATATATGTGTGTGTGTGTGTGTTCATATACGCAAACACAGGCACACATGTATTCCTAGAGATATAATTAAAAGTTGCGTTTGGCTCAATCATTAAAATTTTTTTTAAATACAAATTTTCCAAAACCTTTGACGCAAGAGAAAAGTCTTGAGGTAAATATTAATGCTTACTTGACGTTCCACATTTCAACAAGAAATCTAAAACTCGATTCTTCAAAACAGCAGTTCCCTTCATATTGTAGTATTTATATCTTATTTAACAAAGTGATCCTCTGCAACCTTAATTTCATCATCAAATATACCTACGGATGCGAAGAAGCGACGACGCCCGTGTTCCCGATTTAACCCTAACGAAGTCCTCCCTCTCACCGTTCTTGCTCTCCCATCCTAATGGAGACCCGCATTTCCTTTTGTGCATGTGTGCTGTTCCCTCCCAACTCCTCCTCCGCCACCTTTCCTTTCTCCCTGCCCCCACTTCGGCTTTCCACAATTCCCGGCCCCTACTCTCTCGCAAGAGCAAGTGTCCGCCCGACCTGGGAAGTGTGGGAGCCTTTGTGAAGAGGGAATGGACGCCCCGCAGTGGTAAGGAGGGATCAGAAGACGAGGAACCGGAGGGGAGGGGGGGAAGAGAGAAGACCAGGGACTGGGCCGAAGGGAGCGGCATCGGACCGGACCCCCCTCCTCGTCCCAAAGGAGGGTACCAGCGCTTCACTTTGTGTGCGGATCTCCTTTGCCATGCGTGCGACCACCCCTCCCTCCCCTTGGAAGACGCGGGCGGGACGTCGACCGCTCGTAATTGCGTCGCCTGCGGCCTCAAGCTTCTTCAGTTCTCGTGGGTTTGCCGCACCCGCTCCCCGTGTGAAAAAAACATGCGATTCGCTCGCGTCCGTATTCGCCACGTCCCCTTTCTTGTGCACCCCCCGTCAGCCTCTTCTGCTCACGCTATTTCTTTTAGCAGCTGTAAGTCCACCCACCATCTCGTAATTGCCTTCCTCTTGAAAAAACGTTTGTGCGGCGATCATCGAGGCTCCTACAAGAGCGTAAAAAATTGCTTCAGTTACCCGTGTTGCTATGAAAAAAGTATGGTTTTCAGGAGCAATGTCAAATTTTTCGCATAGCTTTGGTCACAGTTTTAATTCACGGTCCGAATATGTATTCAGAAACAGTTGGAGGAAATATTATATAACAAAACTCAAGACATTTCAATGAACTTATTAAAAGAAATAGCAGTAGGTATTTAGGGGAGGGGACCGGCAGCTGAGGTCTTTTACAGCATTAGGGGTGGAAAGGAAAGGATGAAGGGTGGAGAGAAACATGGCGTCGGCATCAGCCTACTCATAACGAAAGGCTTCAAGGGGTCCGCAGCTAAACGTCCCATCCGACGAACTCCAAAAAGCACCTCAAGTAGGGATCCAGATCACCACTGATGGGAAGCCAGTACGATAGCCACCGTACCATCTCTATTCTTTCATTACGAGAAAATAATATTTTTTAGTTTCCCATCATTCTACAGATGACACTATGTAATTTATGCCCTCCAGCTTAGTAATGATACGTGAAAAATGTACTTATTCGTGTAAAAACATATACGTATAAATAACATAGTGATATGCTATACCTTGACTATTCTGAAGGGCAGTGGAAGGTATTCTTCAATTTTTGGAATACATAAAATACCCTATTCTTTATATTATTTTCGATATCCATTTCTTTCATTAAGAATTGTCAGAGTTAGCTAATTTTAAATTTAAAAAATAAATAATTAGTAAAATACTATTACACAATATAACTAGCGATCAAGGAATGATGAAAGCCAGTAAGGTATGAGCGATAAATTTACGATAAGGAAAGAAAGTATCTGGTATTTTGTTCGCGATGGCGTGGTCGTGCTGGATTTAATTTTTTCTTAGAAATATATATATGTAACTTAGACAGTAACACACAGCACGAGAACACATAAAAAGAACACTCACAATAACATCTGGATTATTTCGACGGACTCGAGCTCCGTCTTCTTCGGAAGATAAGGTATGACTCATACCTTATCTTCCGGAGAAGACGGAGCTCGATTCCGTCGAAATAATCCAGATGTTATTGTGAGTGTTCTTTTTATGTGTTCTCGTGCTGTGTGTTACTGTCTAAGTTTTTTATTCAACACTATATATACATACGTTTAGTTTGCATTATTATGCACTATATATACGTACACAATTTAGTTTGCATTTACTTCAGAGCAATTAGCCTTTTCCTTTCCCCAGCTTTTTATAAAATTCTCTCCCAACGGATTAATACGGACTTGTATTCATAGCATGGAGAATAAAACTTTTTTCAATTTTCCACACGAACACAATTTTTTCCGACGGTTTTGTTTCAGCATATGTCACAGCCACACAAACATCAAACGGGGTCTCATATTAGTCAGTAGGGGAAGTCAGCAAGAGGAAATGAAAGGGATTAGGATGGCGGAGCCTGATAGAAGATGCTGTACGGTCTCCGAGCGGTGTGTGGCATGACTAATTCGAAGAAGGTGAGGGAAAGTGGAGGATGGTGTTGCGGTAGAGGGATGAGGAGGAAATGGACGGTCAGTGGAGATATGCGTACATAGGAGAAAGGAGCATTCCGAATGGCATGGGCGGAGAGACAGGGGATTGCGCAAGTAGCGATAGCAATGCCTAATTGGTACGAATAATGAGATTATTCGCCAGATTTACATCAGAATTATACCATTCCATATGAATGTCATCCAAACAAGTCAAGTTATCATCACAAATGTACAACTTTGACGATTAGACAAATATGATTTCTTTTCTGCGACATAATCTTTCATCCATAGTCTGCCAGGATTCAATTTCTATAAACATTCTTCAAGAAGTCAAATAAACCTTTTCGGTCCTCAATTTATGCATATTAGCACGGCTAGTTGATATTATTTTGCCATCTTCGGAATACATTTAGTCGTTTAGTAAGCGCTCGTAGTGGCATCCACGGGCCTTAAAATGAGGATTTCAGCAAATGGAATCATATTTAAGATCTAACTCAACGTTCTCCGTACAGGGAATTACATTCCGGGCACGCTTCAACACTAACTCAATTTTCCATTCAATGGCAGTTAAGCGAGCCATTAGTACTTAATTCACCGGTCGTCACACCATACGATTCACTTTCTGTAGTATAGTGATTTAATCCAAATTTGGCACCCAACATTCACCCAAATGGAGAGTTTTGCTTGGCGTGTACTCAACAGACTTTTTCACACTATTTATGATGATCATCTTGTCGACGAAAATATCAAAGCAAGAGTATGGCTGCCACTATAGTCAACAAAGTACTTTCTCTCGTCCATAGTTGACAATATTGGCACGAATCTGCCTAAAATATTTTAATACGTACGTATTCCTAAAACTGTGCAGGAAGCCAATGGGTGAGACCGCTGAAATGAGCAACACCTATATTTTCATAACGCTCCACTAGCCCATGGCATGACATAAAGGCGGAGGTGATGGGAATTAAAGTCGTTAAGGAAGAAGTATAATACAGAAAACATATTCCAATGAGTCGAACTTGACAGTCGTTTTAGAATTAGTGCGATCTGTTTCTGTTAGAATATATTCATTGCTGCTATTCCAACGTTAAAGTGCATATTTTACACGCCATGATTCTAGGTACAAGGTGGATTATTATTACCTATCCACCCCTTGGGTTGATTAATTTTATCGTTATTCAGTTTAGATCCCTTTTCCCTTTAATAAAAAAGCAAACAGCATTTCATATTCGTGAACACTATCCCCAAAACGAAGAAGTTTATATGTGGGTACAGCAATTTCATAAAGCAGAGGATCCGGGAAATATTTGACTGTGTCATGGAATGCTAGGCATTGTCTAAATTGTGACACATCATTGCTCAAGAGAAGAAATTTAATTCCGAAGAGATATAGTTCTGCCGAATATTTGAACAAATGTGTCAGTTAAAAGTTACGTAAATTTGATTTCAGAATTCATCTTTGAATTCATAAGTAATAATCCGCAATTTTCTTAAGAACTTCAATCAGAAATCAAAGTCAACCCTTGAAAACTCAATCTATATTATGAAACTTTTTCAGCCACTTGAATTAACTTTTGAATTGTGATATTGGATCTTAAGACGGTGAAGATTCTAAGACTTCAAACTATACGATTTTTCTAAGCCAAAGGTATACCTAATGCCAACAGTATTACGAGGGTTATCCGGAAAGTAGTACCCATTCGTGAAATAAAGACACAAAAGTAAATATTAACAAACATAAAAAATTTTATTTGAAAGAGGATACTTTAAACTACTTCTCAACATAATCTCCAAGCAAATTAAGGCATTTGTCATAACGTGTGACAAGTTTCTGTATTCCTGCTGCATAGTCCTTCGCCGCCAGCTCATTGAGATACAGGGTCACTCCTTCTTTAAGTTCTTCATCGCTGTCAAATCTTTTTCCTGCCAAAAAGTCTTTAAGCTTTGTAAAGAGATGAAAATCTGAAGGGGCCAAGTCCGGGCTATACGGTGGATGGTCGAAAGTTTCCCATTTGAATTGCTGCAAAAGTTTTTGTGTTATCCCAGCTGCATGAGGCCTGGCATTGTCATGAACGAGAATGACACCAGTAGACAATAGACCTCGCCGCCGATTTTGTATTGCCCGCCGTAATTTCTTTAATGTTTCACAATACGCATTGGCATTAATAGTGTCTCCACGGGCCATAAAATCAATAAGCAATACACCTCGTCGATCCCAGAAAATGGTTGCCATGAGTTTCCTGGTGGACAGAACTGTCTTGAATTTTTTTGGTTTCTTTGGTGAATGAGCATGATGCCACTCCATTGACTGTCGTTTACTCTCAGGTGATGCATAACAAACCCATGTTTCGTCACCAGTAATTATGCGAGTCAAGAAAGAGTCTCCTTCATCAGAATAACGTCCCAAAAACGTCAGTGCTGCAGCCATACGCTTGGTTTTGTGCTCATCTGTAAGCATGCGAGGGACCCATCTTGCACAAATTTTTGCATAATGCAGATGGTGTTTAACAATTTCATGAACAATTGTTCGAGAAACATTGGGAAAATGCTCACAGATGTCATCAATTGTGACGCGCCGATCGTTCCTCACGAATTCGTCAACTGAGCTCACCAGTTGGTCTGTAATGACAGACGGTCTCCCCGAACGCTCATCGTCGTGTGTGTTCCCCCTCCCCATGTTGAAGTTGCGACACCATCGCCGAACAGACGACTCGTCCATTACATTGTCTCCATACACCTCCTTTAATTGGTGATGAATATCACATGGGCGAACGTTTCTTGCATTGAGGAATTTAATCACTGCCCTCACTTCACAACTGGCGGCGTTCTCAATTTTTTTAAACATTGTAAACAATCACAGAAACAACACAGGCAATGCTAGCGTCACGAAACTTGGCTCAGAGAAGGCAGACAAGCCACTGAAGCTATCTGACCTCGTCCAGCGGCTACTCGCGTCGTCAGCACTTCATGCGGCACGAACGGGTACTACTTTCCGGATGACCCTCGTAGATATATGTATGCCTTTACAATATATCAAATACCCTTCCCTGTGATTAAATGGAAAATATTTATTATTTTTATCAGATAGAGATACTTCCAGGATACTGATATGGATACTTGAGTTATTGCCTAGAAATATTTTGGATACATGAACTGCGATTGATTGGGGATTAATATTCTTATTATTTACGATATAATTTATATACCTGCATTTCTTTCCTAAGGTAATAATGTATATCGCCAATTATCTTAGAATAAGAAAGCAGACATTGAAGGCTTAGGATAGTAAGTTTATAGTATACTACTTTCCTCCCCTATAAAAAAGCTCTCTCCATTGTCATTTACATTTAGCTCAGATGGGTAAGGTAAAACTAATAGAGGGAAATGAAGCTGTACCTAGGTACTCACTCGGTGTTCAGTACATTGCATTTCATCCATAATAGCCTTGCTTACCTGAAAAATAATGAATTAAGTATAAGTACAAAGACATTAATTGGGACTTTCACACTATTTGATTTTTTATAACTTAACACCACAGTTTAATCACAACAAAAAAATCATATTTTGTAATTTATTCCTGTCTATCTAGGGAAGAAGCTAAGCAAGAAATTAAATTAAACAGCACTGTCGTAAATCATTTGGAAAATAAGAATTCTATAAAATAGTTCAATTGGTTAGCGCAAAGGTTGCTAAACCATTATCATTGTTTGTCTTATTTTGTTGTAAAACCCTATCATATAAATTTTAAATATTTAGCTTAGAGTGAATAAGTGAACTAACAAGCGACACGTCTATTACGGTGAAATGTCAGACATGTCTATACAAACTTTGATTAAACCATATCGCGTTATGTGATTCAATTATTATTTACGATATAATTTTCTGTATATTTAACTAAAATGTCGTCAAAAAATCAATGATTTCGGGGACACGATTTCTTTTACCAGCGTTCCTATGGTGTGAACAATTCAGTTAAATGAATCATAAAAGTTTCTGCAAGTTACAATTAGAAAATATTCATCATTTTCAAAAGAAGCATAACTCCCGATTGTGAAGACACCGCATACACATCGAGTTGCTGACGCAGCAACTCTATCGGTGGTAGTCAAGGTAAATTCACACACGCTAACATGTTGGTTCAGTGAAGGGCCCTTCTAGCAATTGCTTACATAAGATGGGGACTTGGCCTCAACTGTTGAAATGCACCAATCCACTTGAGTTCTTAGATCAAAGGTGTGGTATGGGGAGAGGCGCCATATTGCACAATATCTGACCGTATAACTTTGGGCCCACTCATGACGATCGAACAATTAAGTGTTCTCCATCGTGGTAGATCACTTATGAAAACATTTCAGAGCTCAACCTTTACCATCAATGGTGAGCACTCACATAAGAGTTATCAACTTACGTAACATGATGAAAACATTTTATAAAATATGTTGGGTGCTGCATCAAAGAAAGACGTTTTAAAAGAGATAGAGAGGAAATAGGGAATATATTTTAGAGTGACGTTATTTTGCATCAATTAGAGGTTATCTCAAGTATCCTAAGGCTATTTTAGCTGCAGAGCGGAATGGTTTTCCCATAATATAAACAAATTACGAATTCTACTTATTTGTTAAAAGTCTATTAGGATTAGCACATAACGTCAGGTAGTTAAAGAAAAATTCAAGGTGGGAAATCGCCGATCTAAAAATAATACATGCAATTCTTAACGTGCCTACGTTTGCATAGTATACCAGTTGAATATAAAGATACGTAGACATTAATTCTAGTCCACATTACATTGGTATTCGAGACTATAATGAAAAGTTTAGTAACAAAGTTATTCAAAACAAGCGATATTAGAAAATGATTTAACCACTCTCAGCCCCTTAAGGCTTATCATGGACATAACAGCGTATGTGTTTTTTATTGTTTATATTCTATTTCATTTGTGTGAAGGCAGGCTTCTTTTAGGATTGAACTATTATTTCTTCCATATACAATTATGAAATAATTGGGTACAAATTTCATGGTTAGTAAAATAAACCACTTGTCGTTATTTAAAATTTTCAATTCATGATCAAATCAGTCACTCAATGTTATCAATGATTCCAGAAGCTGAGAAGAATAATTAGCATTCGGATTATGTGGCAGATAAACATTTGAAAAAGTTATCATTACCGGTTATATATAATGGTCCTAAACAGAGTTATCATCTTCGAATAATTACATATCTCTAGTGAATCATTTGAATTAAGTAACTGTATTCATTAAAAAGGTATCTTTGTCATTAAAGTAATTTACGTTGGTACATTTCCTTTAAATGAGATACGAAATATGACATTGTCTTTCGCCCTTGCATCATTACGTCGAGTCCCCCCCCCAACATGAGCACGGCAGCTAGTACATAGGCGGTAATAAGGTGGTAACATAATTCAGCAGGGTAGCCGGAGTGATCACTAGTGAAGTATGGGGAAAAAATTACCATTTCCGCAATCTTACTTTAAAAGGAACAAACCGGGTTGAATAAAGTACAGAACAGGTGGGTGGGAAAGGAAAGTAAATTTGGAGGTAAAATTATCGCAAAAGATAAAGGGAGAGTGAATAGAACAAGTTTGAAGCCTCAATAACTAAAAGAAAGCACGGGAAATAGGCACATTTTACTTCAAGATTACATGAGTCTTACATTAGTTTTCAGGAAGGCTCCAATAATATTAAGTCCACACTGTAGAACTACCTGTATGATGATCACACGGTGAATGTTACGGAAATGGAAGCATTGCGGGAATCGATTTTTTTTCAATTCTCTAGCGCCCATGTCGGGAAGGAAATTTGATTTGCATGCGAGATAAGATGACTCTGATTCGGGAATATATCTGGCATGGCTCGCCTCAAAGAAGTTCACATTTTTCCGCAGGGAGATACCAACTTCGGAGGTACACATTCCGGAGAGAGAGAGAGAGAGATGCGTACTCTCTGCTCGTGTTTGACATTATGGTTAAGGTGCCGCCACGAAGACCTCGGCGTCGTTGACTGCCAAGTCAAACGTGACGACGACAAGGCAGACACAATATCATCGCCGACGCTTCACCCTCCTCCACCGCTG
The DNA here is from genome assembly GCA_037158775.1 of Hetaerina titia. Classification (NCBI taxonomy): domain Eukaryota; kingdom Metazoa; phylum Arthropoda; class Insecta; order Odonata; family Calopterygidae; genus Hetaerina; species Hetaerina titia. Next base: position 50,995,651 of record CM073768.1, on the reverse strand, counting down.
TCGCCAACGATGACGTATTTTGAGTAGCCTAAATCGCAGGATCAAAATGGATCTCACCCATTCGTCGCATCAGGACCGTTTACCTTGGCGTGTTTGGCTGCAAATCCGAGACAATACCTTTGTAGTTGGGCCAGAAGACACCAATGCTTTGTCGATTTCCCAAATAATTCAAGGTTTATGATGCCGAATCCTTAATTAATTATCGTGAGGAAGTAGGCGATAGTCGTCAATATCCGCCGATTTTCGTGAGCATTTATTACCAACAATTTAAAAATATATCACAAATTAATGCTCTCTTTGTAGGTTTGAGCAACATTTAAAAATATTTTTGGCAAAATTTATATCAATAATTTCACCTTTTTAAACGAATATTATGCGACATATTTTGCAACAGTGTAGCGCATTCAGGTAATAATTAAAAATTCAAATTACCCTGATATTACCTATTCATCTTTAAAAACTGGTAATATATAATTTTTGTGTTACAAAGAAGAGCCCTAAATTTCTTTATTTTTCAAATAGAACCGTATTCCATTAAGAACATCTATCTATCAACCTTAAAATGTCGTACTCTACGCGCATTTTTCGTGTGTAGTGTGTAACGTACTACATTTTCACCAGTTTCAATTTTAAATGGGATCTCAGAGTTTTTCAGGGTGAATTATAGATATTTGGTTTGATATTCGGAGCTAGTTACAGGTATAACACGTCTTAAAAAGTAATTGTGAAAAATAAGACCCATTTTTAATTTTAGCATACTCGTACCTTAATGATAGTGGTTATTAAAAGCATGCCTAATGACTCTCTAATAATCATTCTAAATTTTCATCAATTTTCTTCCTAGCTAATAACAAATTTTAATAAAAGCAAGTTAAATATTCTTACATATTTTGTTCCAAAATCTTAATTTTTTAGTAACTAAGCGATTGAACCATAAATTTATGCCTTGATAAAAATAACGTCATTAATAAATGTTAAGCATAAACTCAGAAAAGTAAACCAAATGAAAGCTATATGGCTTTACCAAAAAAGTTTAAACTGAACCTGTGAGAGAATCTAAGCTAAAAGTCATCACTCACTCAGAAAATATACAACGATACGTCATCCTTTCATTGTAGCTTCATGAAAACATAATATTCATTAATCAATAGGCGAAAAAGAGTCGAGTAATGAAAGGATCGAGTAGATGAAATATATTTCAATTTTAATTAATTTAAGTTGACAAAAAGAGTCGATTAGATGAAATAAATTTCAATTTTAATTTCAATTAATTTAACTTTTAATTAATTTAAGTCGAGAGAAAGACTCGAGTAGATGAAATATAATTCGTTTTTAATAAATATTCAGTCTTTGATAATAAAATAATATATCCAGCGGGAATCCCACAGTAGTAGTAAAAATAGTTATTAGGAGAATTGACGGACAGCAGAGGTCATATGTGTCAGAAGGATTAAGAGGGTAATACGGTAGGGATGAGAGAATGGAGGAATGGTGGAGAGGAACTAAACGTCGGCGTTAGCTTAATCTTAACGAAAGGCACCAAGGAGCTAACAATTTAACGTCCCATTATACGGATGGTGTACTCGCTTAAATTGCTCTCCATGTAGAACTGCAAGTAGGGATTGAGATACCATAAAATATCCGGCCGGCCACCACGGGGATTAAAACCTGGACCCTCGAAATGGGAAGCTAGTACATTTGCCACCGCACCATCCCAATCCCCGGTGGAATTACATTCATTCACTTTTATTTTTCTTTATTATTTTAGTACCCTGCAAGCCTCCGTTAGGGTGCGTGTCAGGTGGTGAATACACATCCGACTTTTATATTTTTAACTATATCGCGGTCGTACAATGCTATTCTGATCTCTTATCGTACGTGAAAAAAATGATATCTTAAATCTGTTCTACACTTAATCACTCTTATTTTATTGACATTATCTTGCCTACCGTAGTACGATGGGGGTAATAGCACATTTACAACATTACTGAAGAGGTATCCTTCCAAATTATGCTAGAGTTTCAATCTGTAATTTAATCTTTGTTCCGTGAGTGACTCCTAGCCAAGCTCCTCTAATATTTTGAATACGCTCCTAATTTTATCAAAACAACTTTTTACCAATCTAGCTCCTCTGTGCGGCAAGCGATCCAATTCAGCAATTATTAAAACCCACCCAGTCCTCTCTTCAGACGCGTTTCACTAACAGGGAGGTGCTTGTAGGGGAGTGATTGAGGAGAATCCATTCAGAAAACACGACGGAAAAAAGGCCTCAACCCCAACTTCCACCAAAACCAAGAAAGTGGAACGATCCCGTAAATACCACGAAAACCGACGGCTTACGTCACCCCATCAAGTTCTGATCAAGCTGCGAGGCAATGTTTTCGATACATCTACCACGAGATAGATTCCTCCAAGGGTGAAAAAGATGCGATGCGATGGGGGAACACGGCGAGCTCGCGTGCCTACGTCGTCATCTTTGGGGTCGAGGGTGGTGCAGGGAAAGGAGAGAGGACGGCCTCTAACGCAAGAGAAATGGATGAGCTGCCCTCCTTCGACAAAACCTTTCCCTCCGATCCCCAAAAGAGCTCCCCCTCCTCGAGGGGAAAGTGAAGGGGTGAGGGTGGGCGTCGGGAACTCTTCCTCCATCTGTTCGCTGTTGAGGCGAACCGCACCTCGCCGAGGAAAAACACTCCTCTTCTCTGTCTCGCTCGCTTCCCCTTGCCCGCTCCCGCAGCCCACGTCAACGTTTCCTCCAACATCCCTTCTCTCCTTTGCCTTCTCCTGCCTCATATTGGGTGAGCGAACTCGCGAAACTAATCCTTCTTGGCGCGCTGCTGTCTCATCCTCAGATGTCGAAACCGTCGCGGTTTCTTAATTATTTCGGGGGCGCATTAAGAACACCCTCTACCCAAATCTCGATCCCCATGCGATTACTCTCGAGATCCCCCGTGTCCTGCGTTGCAAAATCCTTGCTAAATATTATTCAGTTCCCCTCAATGAGACGCCAACTCATATATCATGTTTCTTTTGTTTCAGGATATTGAGCTTTTCCGTTATCTTCCTGCCATGATGATGGATGACCCACAGAAAGACAAAGAACATTCATAAATAACATCCCTAATACGCTGAGGTATCCACCTCATCACGATTGTTGTAAGGATCATACTTCCAATAAATGAAGTCCACCCACACTATCTAAGGTGTTTGGTGATACATCCTAAATGAAGAGCAAATGCTTGTTGCTAGGCGTTATAACACAGCTCAAATTCTCTCCAGCTAAACGATGTGGTGTTCTTTTAGCCCTGTCCATCACGCAACAATGGATATAATCCTAAAAAAATTTATGTTTTAAACACGCTATCAATTGATAAATTAATCAATCATTGGTTTATAAACGGAAGAGAAAGTTCATAAATTATTAGAAAACAAATTTTCAGACTTTTACTTAAAATTCCATATCTTTATCAAAGTAATTACACTCTTCCAGATATTCGTTACTCTGAGAAGAAAGTAATTCACCAACGCCCAGCGCTGGTGAAATCTTAACAAAGAAAAGCTTGTCAAATTTACTTTTAGCATGACCTGTCGACCCTTTATAAATTGATTAATATTTTAAAATAAAATAAGGAGTACAACGCCTGATTTTTGCGGTTTATCACCAACCATATTTCAACAGCGTTTGCAATTAAATATTCCATGAATATCACACATTTTTCGTAAAATGCGCAAATAAAGACTAAGTCCTCATGACATGAGATAACTCTTCACGGATTACTTAAATACCTATACTATACAGATCGTCCATTTTTACTACTTATTATGTTTATTTGTTTGAATTATGATTATTTGAAACACGGATTTTACTCGTAAAATCGACTTGTGTTGTCCAATAATTTCATGACATACGCGTGGTAAGCGAAAGTGAGGGATAACAACGGCACACCAGAAAGAGGCGTTTCCTCGGAATTTACCTCAATTCCCCGTATTTTCTCCGTCTTGCTCTATTTCACCCTAATAAATAGCAACAGTAAGTTTACCTTTGTACATAGATAGTCCCTCTTGCAGTAATAACGAAGTTTCAATAAGTCTATGCCTCAAGGGAACGATAAAAAGTATCTATTGTCACGGAGAACTGAATTTATGCGCGTCGATTTTAATCGAGGAACGCGATCATGAAGAAATCCTCTTGGCATTGAACTTTTAGTGAATTAGTGGCTGGAATGAATTGATTCTGGTAATGGCGCAATTCCTTTTAATGGATTCGTCTTTAAATTCAAGACGGTTTTCAACCATTCAGAATCCTATCAATGATGGAACGAGTTTTCGAAGCTCATTGCTCGCCAACTAAAATTTTTAAGACGCATTATTGATTTTTAATATCAAGACAGAAAAGGCGAAATTAGAAAACTACACTTTCTTACAATAACTCTGTGTTTCAAACCAGCATATTTTATGGATCTAAAAAAAATAATACTTCTAGCCTTAAAGCATTATTATATGCGTTTATTATGAATTAAATTACTCTTCCGTATTTTACAGGAATCAAGAGGAATTTAGGAGCATGTCTTTCCATTAGCAACCAATGTTTTCGAATAAAGTGGAAATAATAATTTACACCAGGCTACTGTATATATAAATTCCAAGAAACTGCGGGAGATGCCGCAACAGTGTTTCAACGGAGTCATCCGCTAATATGATATGAATTGCTGTATTCGTCAAAATCAATTGTCAAAAGAAAAAACAGCCTAAGTGTTTAAAGTTGGCTTTGACTTCGTGGTCTGTGGTGCATCGCGTGCGACTACGTTTGCCTATGAACATTGTATGCACGGTATTTCGTCACAACATCTTGTTTCGTTAAAGCCCCCAAAATTTCAGAATGTGTGCATGTGTGTATATACATATTTATGTTTATGTGTATGCATGTGCATGTATACGTATACATGTATTTAAATAAGGAAATGAAATATACTGTAACAATAATCTGCAAGCTGACATTATATATAATGTAAACACTAGCTGTTTAACATACTAGATCGAATAAAATTGAATGAATCATTGCTTAACTGGCTAAATCATTTGGCCATCAAATGATTCAGGTTCGTATCCCGGTCAAGGCGAATGATTTTTACCCTCTGAAATTGTTGCATTACTGTAATATAGTTATTATAAGTAATTTCAAAAGTCCCATTTGTTTTGTATACATGTGCGTTGTTGGCTACATCTTAGTAAAACAAACCAAAACGAAAAGGGTAATGGTGATAATTGGTAATTTCCTATCCTGGTCTCTTCCATTAACTACATTGACTATCCATTCTTCTCCCATTTCTTATATAACTTTCAGAGGTCCAAATAAAATTTTCATGGCATTTTGAGATAGTGTTTCTACCACAATATAAATATAAGAAAATTAGTCCAAAATTTTAAATATCAATTTAACCAAAATCAACAATATAATAACAATAAACAACGGTGCTTGGAGAAGAGTTTAGGATGAATATAAAATTTTGATTACATGAGTCGTAAATTCTGATAAACTTTGACGTTTTTTCCGGAAAATTGATTGAACCCATATATGAATTCTAAAAGCATAGAACCCTTCTCTTTACTGCTAATGCTTGCTGTAATCATTGAACTTTATTTGGTTTAATTATTTCTAAGCTTTGATTATGCGTCTAAAACATTCATGTTGAATTCCTTGTGTAAAATCACTCACCGCCTCTTGAGGTTTATACATTACACTATTTAGAGATAGAAATGTAAAAATATATGGAAGAAGAAATAGAGGCAAAAAGATTAAGTTGGTTTTACATGTGACCAAGGCTCACCCACTCTGTTTTAGGTACCCCTTAAGTTTGAAAATCGTGTAATTTGTTTTTCGTTTCTTATTAAATATATTGATAATATCATTATTAAGAAGCACATTTATGGTCAATATTATTAAAATAATAACTCCGTATTTAACTTCAACAGTACTACTAAGAAATCGAAATTCCCAATATCAAACATGGTTAAAACTTGATATGCGGCGGTAAAAATATAGAGGTTACGTCATATGATGGCTTTTATTAAAAGGGCCCATTAATTGATAAAACAAATATTTCTATTAAAACCAGCTCCTAAATGTAGTGCCTGTTTAATAATTCATTTCAATTTATAACGACGGAAACCACGTGAAAAGCTCCCTCGTATTCATTTCATTTTAAAAGGCTAAACAGAACGTCTAGCATTTCCAACCGCACACATTATCCAATTTAATTTCTGTCATTTATTTCTTGCCATTCTTTACCTTAAGTTCCATTATTTTGTGGCTTCAAGGACACTCTTATCAGCTTAAAACTCATTCCTCTTTCCTAAAATTCCTGGCTTTTTCTTGTCTCCACCCGGACCCTTCATTCTTGGGTCTCTCATTCCCATTATCGTCGTCACTCATTCTACTCCATCTTCTCCGATAGCTCCACTATTTTTCTCACGTCCCACTTTCAGCTTCTTTTACATATTTCTATTACTCCAAAACTCCGTCCAACCCAGTGGCGGATCAACAGTTCACTGAACCAATAAAAACCCCTCCCACTGCATAGACTACTTGGTGAAATTTCCCCTTATCTCTTATCTTGCCTCCAGTCCTTCGTATTGCACGGTAAAATAAAACTGCGGTAAAGTTTAAAAATATATATGGAAGGTTTCAAATGCTCATTTGCATACTTACTCTCACCGGAGAGCTTTGATATGAAAAGTATATGGATAGTTGATATACCAATGAAACCAAGGAAATATTCCGTCTAATTACGGACTATTAGAGCGGAGACTTGGTAAATGCACGATATTGAGAGAAGGTCAGGAATCTTTAAGACATATTTTAAACGCATTACATTTATTTGTCACAGGGTGAACTTATCTGGAGTAATAACAACTAAAAACATTGCAAGTTAAATTAAGAAAGTACCCACTACATTTATAGTATTCTCAGCCTTAATTTAGTACATAAGTTTCATAAATATCACAGTCAGCAATAAAAAGCATAAACAAAAATCAGCAATAAAAGTTTTTTTAAATCATAACGTATTCCTGATGAATATGACTGGACATTTTTATCCGGTATTTGTACTAATCATTCTTGCCATCCCATCCTTACGACTTCTATACTTAATAGATGAAGTAATAGCACCATCTGTTACAGTAAAGACAATTGGGCATCAATGATACTGAAGTTATGAACATTCTGTCTTCAATCAAATTGAATTTGACTCATATAAAATTCCATCTGAGATACATATGTGCATGTGGTCAAATGTTCTTCGCAAAATATCCCAAATTTGGTTTAAATATCCCAAACATATCTGTGTAACTCATCGGTTCCGGTAATTTATTTGCGTTACAAAAATCAAAGATCGTCATAAGGGTTAAAAAATAATAACTTAATAGGTGTACAGAAATGAATACTAAAGTAAAGATAAACTTGAAACGTGCGCAAGAAAATACTTAATGATACTCAGGAAAATGATTCAATATTAAAAAAGAAAAATTATATTTAACTAATTACTAGCTGCTTCAGCACGTAAGGTAATCTTTTTAATAGAATTAAAATAAAATTAAAATACAGAAAATCATATTAAAGAGCACCAGGCAGAATCTGAAGCAAGCGTATTCAGATGATATCGTGTGAGGGTAACGTGAACCATAAGGCAACCTTTTGTTTTTATGTAGTTGCCGTTCACCCTCGAGTTATGCCCTTAATTTTATCTCACCAAGTAGCATCACCGGCAAGGTGACGGCGGAAATTTCCACCTGGCAACAAGTTATGACAATTTCAACAGGTAAACGGAGATTACGGAGACAAGCGTCCCCGTTTCCTGCTGAATGTCATCGCCAGCAAAATCGCTTCCCTTTCTAATCATCCCTAATCAATGGGGGACAAATGTCGTGTCAACGCAAGCGATGAGAATTTAATCTCTTTGAGATGCTAAACCTCTAAACATGATATTAAAATGTATGACAAAATAGTGATGATGATTTAGTGAGAGGAAATTTTTTAATATTTCTGTCATTTGATTTTTAAGATAAAATTTAAAACCACAGCTTTTACGTAATAGATTATACGTGCTCTTTTCACGCAATTTTTGACAAATATTTTTAAATATGTAATGCTCCTCGAGGGATTTAGCTCGGTCTCTCGAGATGTGGCTATTACAAACGTCCGTTACAACTTTGTAAGCTGCACATGAAAGGGAAAAAACAAGAGAACAAAAAACCTCATATCCAAAAATGTGTGCGATTAAAAAACATAATATATTACGCTGTGACATATTTGCTGTTTTGATAATTCAGTGTTTATTTCTTCTAATGAAATAGCTCGATTTACTTTTAGAAAATACCAACCAGAGCAGTAGCACCGTGGTTCAAATATTACCATTATATTCCGCACGGTATTATTTTCTTTTGCCCAATATTTCATTTTTACATCCCAAACTTCATGAAGTGATGTAAATCATAATGAGAAATCGCAGATTTTCCCGGTATTATTTCTAAGCATGCCTTAATGCATATATTAATTCCATTTATCGTTCATAATGAAACATCGCTTTTCATGGACTCATTTAACGTCACGACTTCGAATCCCACCAACAATGTTAGACTACAGTAGAGCACCAATCATTCGAATCAATCGGGACCGGACCCCGTTCGGAAATCGAAAATTCGGATAATTGGAGTTTTGTCCGGAGGAAGGGTGTATTGAAAGAAAACTACGAGAAAAATGAAAGAAAAAGCTATGTATTAACTGATTTAAAAGAAGTGACACTTTGGCATGTTAACCGTAAAAAGAATCGGACCTGAAATATGGTTTCCCATAGAACGTTGCTGAAAAAGAACCACTTGAAAACGGCATCTTCTAAAACTTTGTTTGTTTCCGTTTTCATTGATTTCCTCGAAGAACTTCCATCTTCATTTTCATTTTCAAGGACTGACACAAAATTCACAATTGTAGGTTTGTTCTTTTTAATGTCCGAATTCGTTGATTGTGCAACACCGTACTGCTCTGCCAACTTTTTGCCCGTGACTCCCTTATTATCCGATTGCTCCATGATTTTGAGTTTGTGCGCTAAAGATAACAAAACACGTTTTCTCTTCGAAACCAAGGTGAACAATGAAACGCACTCTCAAAGAAAACAACGAATCTGCGTATAAAAAACCCCACATAATCAACAAGCAATCAAAACAAACTGGCAGATCGCCCGTAGCCACACTCACCCCTCCGCTGAGCTTATTCGGTTTCTAAAACTACAACATGAGACGGTTCCTAAAGCGATTCGGATAATCGGCGATTCGGATAGTTGGAGTTCGGATAATTGGAGTTCTACTGTACTTGTGCATTTGTACTTACATTTCAGGAGCTTTCACCAAACATTTATAAAAAAAAGTCCGTAACACGAGAAATTACAGATTAGCGTGCGTTTTGATGCAATTTTGACGGCTTACAAAAAAAATTTGGGTTACCATTTGAGAGGTGGTTTTGAAACCTTCTTTGGTGGCTGAACATCTGTCAGGAAAATACATGCTACCACAACAATATCAGTAATCAAGATATGACGCAAAATTATGGCACACTACTTCACTTGCTTATAAAGTTCATTCTTTGGTAAAAAATTATGTCTATTTGATTCATTCAATATCATTTATATCGAGAATGTCGATATTTAATTACACAATAAATGACACGCAGGAAATGCTGTTGTTCTGTTTTTGACTGAGTAAATCAACACAAAATTTTGTCCTAATCGAAATTTTACTCATCCAGACGAAATAACTGTTTTCCAACCTTGTTCGTGTAGGATGAAATTCTGACCCGTAACCTTTTCGAAAAGCGCTTTACCCAAAGATATAGTCGCATTAACTTGTTTCTTACATTGTAACTACATAAATATTGATTCTTGTAAAAAATCCATAATGAGGAAACAAATGAACATGACCAAATAAGGACTCTCAATATTCCAAATATCAGAAGGAATTTCAATCTTAGTTCCAAAATATTTATTAGATGGGGATGTCCCCCTTTGCCTTTTGAAATCAATCCTCTTCTATATTCGAAACAAATAGTTTTAAATCTCGCAAAATATCCAGTTACGCGCCCTGACGATCATTTGTTTTCTCCTCCCAACACAGGCATGCATTTCAAGTATTTAATCTCTTTTGCGACCGAACAGTAAATATGTTTCCCCAGCGCCATTTTATGATCACATAAACACCCTAACACACACACACACAAGTGCGCCTTTTTTATCTTCCCTTTTTCCTCTCGCCACGAGAAATTAATCAGCACTCCCGCCAAAGTGCGTTGCTTTGGAGCCCACAAAAAAATACACACACGACATTTCACTACCACTCTTTTCCTCTCCGAAGACCCGGCATCGCCATCCTCCCACCCTAATGCTGGAACGCACCCAGACGGATAGGGCGGAAAGAAAAAGTGAAAAGAGAGGCCGAGAGAGGTGAGAGATGAGATGAGCGCTCTACATTAACGCTTTAGGTTTGAAGACGATAGTGGCGTGAAGGAGGACTTTCATCCGAGATGTGTTCCCCCTTTTTACCCTTTCGATTACGTTTCTCTTGTCCCTTTTCCATTCCCCGGGTTACCCCATCACATCCACTCGTCGGAGCGAGGAAACCGAATCAAAGTCGGCTGGTGTGCCCTCGAGATACGAGGAACAGAACGTTGAGATCAATGGTATTAGAACGAAAAGGGAGGGGGCCAGACAGAAAAAGACATCAGTTTTCCGAATATATTACAAGGAGTGCCCGTTGAGAATCTTTATGATATATTCGTTTCGCACATTGGTACACATATTGTCGTCAAATCTGCCTCCTCTAGCCTATCCAGCTCAATGAGCTGAAGTCACATTCACTTGACTTACTTTTATCGGGTGAAAGTGGTAGGCAAGTGGATGCGATCTTTTTAGATTTTCATAAGGCATTTGATAAGGTTTTCCATGGTAAACCTATTCATAAATTAAAGGTCACAGGTATAAACAAGGGCACAATAAATTGGGTTGAAGACTTTCTTTCAGAGCGGAAACAGAGGGTTGTCCTTTACGGTGCTTGTTCCGACAGCGTACGAGTAACCTCGGGGGTACCCCAGGGAAGTGTAATCGGGCCGTTGCTTTTCTTGATTTTTGTTGATGATTTTAACCGCACAGTGAAAAGTAAGATTAGGATTTTCGCGAATGACACAGTAATTTATCAGGAGGAATCTAGGGGTGAGGATCGTTTAATTCTAGCGCAGGGTCTAGATTGCATTATTAAATGGTGTTCAAAATGGGGATTGTCATCAAATCTTAATACATGTTCGTTGGTAAATTTCTTTAAATGCTCAACGAAATTTGTTTACAAATTAGGCCAAGTTGACCTGGGTGTTACATTGACTAAAGGCTTAACTTGGGGGATCCACATACGAAAAGTCTGCGGGCAAGCAAATGAAAAATTGAGATTTATTAGACGCAAATATCGGCAGAAGTGACAATTAGAATATGCAAGTAGTGTATGGAATCCGAGTAAAAAAGGCCTCATTCGGGAAATTGAGAAAGTTCAATGTCGGGCAGCTCGTCTCGTGAAAAACTGTTACGATAAAACGGAAAGCGTCGCTTCAATGCTTATAGAGTTAGGGTGGGAACCATTAGAAGAAAGAAGATTCAATGACAGATTGAACTTGCTAAATAAATTCATATCCGCATGTTTCAGCACTGAGGAATCGAAAATTATTCGCACTCCAACATGTATTGGTCGCTTGGATCATGTATATAAAATTCGAAAAACAGAAGCCAGAACTAGCAGACTCAAGGACTCACTCTCCTTCCCGCGGGCAATATGGAATAGGAACTGTAGGGTTATAGATAGCAAAAATTCCAATTGCCACCCTCTGCATCTAGGGAATAATTACTTCTACTCAATTGCATGCACTTTCACTAACCTCGTGTGTTTTGTTCTCAAAACCCTTTCTTTCCATATGACCTCATTAGAATTCCTTCAAACAATTTGGTTTTCGTTGCAGTATAACTTGCTCTGATTTGTCTGTTTTTAAGTTTCCCCTTCCATCCCTCGTCTCTGTGAAGGGGCCATGCAATGGGGATTCATATATATGTATGTGTGTACATATATATATATATATATATATAGATATATATATATATATATATATATATATTTTCCCTACAGGTTCCCCCCACCTTTCCTAACCTAACTCCCAACCCCCTCAACCCTTACCCTTCCCTCATGGTGCTACACCCCCTGCCACACACCTTTTTGGTGGCTCGCAGGGTACTTATGTAGATGTAGATGCCTCTACCTGCAGCATTGGATCACATTCCCTACCTGTGTTCTTGGGGGGGTAGACCATTGTGTGTTGCATGTCCATGTGGTAGTAAAAATTTTGCCTTCTTACTTGTCAAACTTTAGCTCGCGAGCATGTTATTAGAAAATCTTTTACTACATTCTAAGGAGCTATTGTTTGTTAGTCGATAGTATATATATATATATATATATATATATATATATATATATATATATATATATATATATATATATATATATATATATATATATATTTGCATCCGTGTAGAATGTGGGATTTTTGCATGAATGTATATGCCACTGTGGGCATAGTTTTGCATGTATGTGTTGATTTTGCATGTGGTTTTGTTCCTTTTTTCATGTGGTGACCTAACACCCCCCGCCACACGCCCTTGCGGCGGCTTGCGGGGTATTATGTACGAAATGAGATCTCTTAGATGTTGATGAAGTGTTACTACTGTCAAATACAATTACGTTGGATGCCATTTTAACGAAGCATTTTACGTTATACGTACAATACACTCGGGTGATCTCTTCCTTCATATTAAAAGTTTTATTAGAAAATAAGAACCATGAACATATTAACAACTAAATAATATGCACGCCGATTATTATCAAAATTTTAAAAATGTCGGCACTTGAATTGACATACGCTTTTCTTCTACTTAGTCATCTTGTGACTTCTATGAGATCTACTCATTACAATCCCCGTAGTTTTAAGGATTGGCAATCACGAAAAGTGAAGTGAGGCGAAGAAGCAGTTCTTTTGGTGTTTTATCACTTTGAAAAGCTTGTTTCTTTTCTTTTACGAGGAGGCGGAATAATCTGCTGATACAATGTGGAGTGAAATGATTAAACTTCCTTCAGCTAAATTCAAGGCAATCCAAATGCGACAATTTTATGAACGATGACACATTGGGAAAGAAGAAAAAAATCGAGTGTGATCAAAAGGGTGAGGGAGGGAGACGCTGTGGGTGTGGAATGAGAAAGACGTTCATAAATGGGTGCGAGAGTGCGCGTATCGCATGAACCAGACCCTCGGGAAGTATTGAAAAAGTGAGGGGGATGAAATCCGCTTAGAGAAAAAGGAGACCCTTCTCTTAAATAGAAATTCCCTCAGAGGCTTTCGCTCCTCATTTGCGCATGATTGTCTGCGTGTATAAATCTATCGCAAAGGCCTTCGGAGGGACTCCTCGTGTTCAAGGTTCCACGCTGAGGAATCAATGTCGCCCCGGCGAAAACTTTTGCCCAAGTGCCAAGACAAAAGACATGTTTCGATTTCTTTGGAATATAGGTACCGACACAAATATATTTATTAAGGCATGAGATTCGACTGCAGCAGTTAAATTGGATCGAAATAACTATTCTACTGAATAATCTTCTTGACAATTGTGTGGAGCACAGCAAGTTTGGATGCATTGACGGATATTTCTCGATTCTTTCCAATATTTTGTCTGGGAACATGCAAAATAAATTAAGCTTAAAAATGATTCCACTGAAGAATTTGGTCGACTCAAGATTGCTCCAACCCATGGAGGTCACTACTAATCGACCAAAATGGGAATCAGGTGTATTTTGTTGGAAAATGCACTGATTTCCAATTCCGTTTATTCGAAAAAGTTTGTCAACGGCGGGGAACCGAAATCCTTTGGTTGGTGTGTTTTCATGTGTGTGGGGTGAAAGGGTTCTTGCATGAATGTATACCATGTTTGGTTTGTGGACTCTAAATTTGTGGTTTCTGCATGTGGTTTTTTTTCTTTCTAAATTACGGAAGGTGCCTTAAACAACCCCTGCCACACGCTCTTGCGGCGGCGGTATTGAGTAGATGTAGATGTAGAAATCCCAGACGCAGTAGAAGATCTAGTAGGTTGTGATGATTCTCTAGAGCTGTGCTGGCGGGAGTAATGATAATTTCCCCTGATAGGGAATGCGCAGATAGATCAAAAGGTACGAGCCAGACAAAAGATAAATAGACAAAAGGAAAAAGGTTATTGTGCAAGGCCAAGGGAAACCGTCTCCATTATTTGTCGCACGACTTTTTGATGGCCACAATTATGAGGATGAGTACTGGAAAGTATTTCAGCTAATTCTGGAGTCGCGAGGAGAACAGTTCCGTTACGTGGTGCATTCAATCGAATGAAAGATTAAAACTAGATTCCCCACGCACAGATATTGCTCGTCGGTAATGATATCACCAAAGAGTCGCCAAATTCCGGCACCCGTCCTAAGAGTTTTGATTCAATTTTGAATTCGATGCAGTCAAAAATACTAAGAAGATGATGCCAAGAAATTTAATTATAGTAGCAAAATTTTAAGGTATGTTGTTCCTTTCGTTTTCATTTTCTGTAATTTTTTTTGGAGAACACGCAAATTGACTATTTCCAATTATAAAATCAGTTCGAAAAACAGTTATTCATGCCTATACGATTTGATTATGGTGATAGCTGAAGAATTTATTTCCCTAACTTATGGATCAGAATCGACTCATAGGGGTTAAAATATTACTTTTTCTCAACCCGCACTAACACTTCAGGGTATATTGTACGTTTATTGCCATGACATTGGAGGGAGGACTTTTAGCTAAGGTCGACGCGAATACCAGCCGGAAGTTTCTCTTTTAACTCCCGCTCCCTTCTCACCGGCATCCCCTATGGTCCAATTTTCCACTCATCATGAACGGCATATTTGGCCCTGACGGCTGGGCGCCAACGAAAACAAAGCACCTCCGCCATGGAATCACACAAAATAGTAATCATCGAGAAGCCTGTACGCTTCAGTGTCACCGTTTCGAAAGCGCCATGCCCTCTCAGAATAAATAAATACGTGGGCATCGGAATAACCCACGCACTGTACACGGCCACACGACGAACGTTATGTGGTAATCAAAACATGGACACGAGGTGATTCCCGAGCGTGTGACTCTGGACCTCAGAATTTTCGGTGAGGTGCGCTAATTTCGTCGAGTATGCCTTGCTCGCACAGTATTCCCCATTAAGAACCGGCGCTCGTGTAACTGGTGGCACAAACAAAGGCACCCGCCGAGACGACCGGTCGGCAAACGGGTTTTGATGCAGGAGGGGCACGCAGTTGTTAACACCGCGCATATTCTGCTGTTTTCGGCACATATTCCTTCCTGCTCGAAAAACGGACGATGATGCAGCGTTGATGCACTGACTCAGTCGACACATTCCAGATGCGAACGACTTTAGCAATGTTTGCGAGATGATATTCAGTCGTGTGCTACACCCCAAAAGAATGACAACGTGCTTGAATGTGAAATTTCCCATTTTTCACTTTTTATAGATTAATTTTTTCATACTAAGTGCTAGGTTTCGGGAACTAAGACATAAGTAGAAAAAAATGGGAAATAATTACTATTCGTGCCAAGGTAGGCATAAAACTAGATCAAGACCTACAAAAATCTGTCAAATCCATTCTTAGAATTCAAAGAGTCGATAAGAAAATTGCAATAAGATAATTCGGCATCAAGTTCACAGATGGCGTTAATTTTCTCTTCAGGAAGTCCGCTTAAATGTTGGCAATAGCGAAGAAACTAGACTGAACAGAGTAAAGAGTATTAGTCCTTACAGCAAATCATTTCATAAAAGTACTGAAAGCTAGCTGAAAATGAACATTTTGAGATATTTCAAAACATAATATACGAGACAGAAACTAAATTTGAAATTACACCACAAAACGATATATATTAAATATAAAAGGGATTTTAATTCGCTCGATTTCATAAAAAAGGAGGAATAATATGAATATATAAACGACAGATAAAAACATAACTCACCTGTGTCTCCCATACACTTTGACAATGTTTAAAGCTTCCAATGAAGCAAACAGCAAAAAAGTCCAGCTTTTCTGGACGGTTGGACCACGTCGGATGTCAGAATAGAGCCGTTATAAATTAACATGCTACTATTAATATGTATGGGCTCATAATTTTCCACAAAAATCAATAATGGCTGATAAATGCTCCATTTCTAAATCACGGTAGAAATTATTTATCGTATTTTAAATACGGAGGAAACTAATTCGATGAACGAAAGGAAATTTTGGACTGTGCGCCTAGCTAACATGGGAATCGTGTTTCTGAAAAGAACCTGGGAATACCCTATTCGTTTCTCCCAATATGATTTATTGACATCACTCCATGGAACGTACATCACTTCTATTATGTTCTTCTGTTCCCTTTAGGCTATTTATTTTGCCGAGGAGCGGAGCGTGGGTTTTTCGCCTGTTGCGATTTTCCTCGTCATATTTTTACCGGCTTGTATAACCCCCTTCACAACTTATTCAACTCAATTCGCAAGTACAAATACTTCAGAGAAGGGAAAGGACAACGTAGATTAGAGGACTACAAAACCTTATTTAAGTGTGTCTCACAGATTTTATGAGCCAAAATTAAACATTCGTCCTCGCATAGTTTAATGATCATGCTGAATTAATAAGAAAACTAGGGCGATAAAACTTTCTACCCTTGAAAACAAGATTAAATCAGCACATGTCCCGTTTTACACCAAAGTTCTGCTTATGTAAATTTTGACCTTCCCTGCATAAATGGACAAAGCTTTGCGAGCCATAGCAGATCATTTTTAATTTTTACCTTTAATTTTTTTTATTATTCTTACCTACGTTAAAGCTCAGATTCCAAATATGCAAATTCCAGTAGCAGTTGTTCTCGGAGAGCATGATAGAACCATTTGCAGATTATCTACTCTTTTAAAAAACCCATTAACGAACCAGATATGTTACAAATCGCATTAAAGTTACCTCGAATTCAAAATTACCATACGGACAAAATTGCAGATATCGCCGAGAATAGATGGATTTCAATCAGCATAGATGCACTCAAATTCCTTTGGAACCTATTCGCAAACTGTTACATGGATTTCACAACGCTGATAAAATTAACACAATTTTGCCTATTTTCACGGAATATCAAGAAAATTAGTAATTAATTCAATGACCAATGGTTTGAACAAAATAAATTTTCACTGCTCTTCGGGGAAGAATTGCACCTTGCACGATAAAAAAATACAGCGCTGCTCTGCAGATAAAAGGAAAGCTTGGTCACTAAAGACTTCTCAAACATGACGGGTCTGCATAAATTGTGGATTCAATGGTTAGAGGGCGAAGACAAAGTTTTCCGCTGAAGTCTTGATTCGGCGAAGGGAAATGCTGTTCAGGAGAGACAGAGAGAGGAGGATCCGTGTATGTGCATTCGTGCGGGCGGAACGGGGGCGTTCAGGGAAAATGTGTTCGCACCCGCGTAGGTAGACGATCGTGAGCGCGTGGGGTCGAAGAGAAAGGGTCAAGAGAGAGTGGTGAGGGGATCTCTGAGAGGAAACGACCGACCGGGTGGGGAGGTGGGAGGCGAGGGAGTGGTAGGAGGGGATAGATAAGGGGCCACTCCGACACAACGAAGAAACTCTTTCTTGGCCGCCCTCACGCAGACATACACGCATACCCTTTCCCTGATCCCTCCTCATTTGCGTGCTCTCGTGAAAGAGCCGGGAGAGGGAACATAATACGAGGAAGAATGGGGGGAGCCGGAGAAGGCATTAGGGTGATGAGGGCATTTCGTGGACCCGGGTCCACCTCACTTTACTTCTTCCGGCCCCTCTCCTCTCCTCCTTCCGCTCTCCTCTCATCCCATCCCCTCTAATCCTCACTCACTGAATTCAGTTTCCACAGACTAAGAACAGCACGGTGATGCGGCCCTTGGACCGAGGACGAAGGACTTTGCCTGGCGACCTTCATTTTTTTGACGAAGACTTTTGGGTACTTCTGACCTCTAGCGAGGCAAGTCGGGATATTAAATAGAACTTCATTTGTGACACAGGGGAGCGGTTAGCGGGTCCCGTGCCGAGTCGACGACGGCATTGTCAGCGGGACTGGGCAGAAGAACTTGAACAAAGGTTTTCTCTCTCTCGGGAAAAGACAAACGGGGTGGTTCATTCGACTCCTGCTGCTGCATTCGTGACTGCCCGAGTTCAGGGGCTCGCTTTATCTGGATGCAACCAGTTTTCCGGCACTTAAAAGAGGTGGAAGGTGGCTAATTAAATCATCCTTCATACATATATATTATGTATGTATGAATATATATATATATGAAAATATATATATGAATATGTATATATATATATTATATATATATATTATATTATATATATATATATATATATATATATATATATATATATATATATATATATATATATATATATATTATATATGTGTGTGTGTGTATATATATACATATATATATATATATATATACACATATGTATTTATTGCTTCCAGCTTTGAATGAGAAGTAAAAGGTAAAAATAGCATCTTTTAAATCAGATTTATGAAAATTAAAACAGTTACTTCGTCACTTTTTTGGAATTCTGTTATTTTATGTAATTGTACAGTTGTAAAAGGGAACGCTGTATACTACATATTTTGCATTGCATTAATTTTTAGAGAAAACTCTGGAGAAAGCTTCATCTGGGTTGACTTAATATTATGTATAACAACTACGATATTGGTAAGGCGTCCCTAGGTGCATTGAATATTGCACAGCATGTGTCTTAACTTTCATCCTCCCCTGAAACATTAATATGAACGTTTACATCATTTAGGAAAAGTAATAATCACCACAGTTATCAACCCAAAGTTTGGCATGACAATAATATCAATATCAATTGATTATTACAATCCGTTAGAGCAATGATATTTGTAAATATATAAACCTTCGCTTTTAATAAAACTAGTCACGCAATGTCAAGTTTAAATGATAGCTAAAATAAAACAGGAAAATGACCACTTTTCCTATAATAAATAAAATTTTATCACATCTTTCCAAAAAGCACACTTTACATATTTGCGAATCTCCTGAATGATTAATAAAAACACCATGGGTAATTATAGGTCAACCATCGTACTAAACTTAGTCATAAATTTGGTATAAAATTATATAAATAAACCTTCTGACATGAAAATATCATCAGTTTTGGAATTGATATTGTATCAAATTATGAATGAATGTTTCTATATTTTTGAAACTAAAATAATGTTTTACTGCCGTATAGTTTTCACAAAATACCACAGCTTTAATGGTACATGAAAGCACACGCCTGATCTTCCAAAGAAATATCTCGGTAAAAATAATAGAACCTCCAAAGTGGACCTTGAATGTCCGATGGCTCATTTCATTCGGAAACAATAAAAGTATCTTGAGCGAGGCTATCGGGTAATACCCCTCGAGCCAGAGCATTTTCAATAGTGAGAATTGATCAGAGAAATACTGCATCGTTGGTGCAGTGGTTGCCTTCGAGTCAGGTCCCTTTTCCTGTCAAACTCAGAATTGAATTACAAAGGGAATAGAGATGGGGATCGATCTCACTCCTTTACTGCCTCGGAAGGAGCAACGACGAAGAGTAAATCCTCCGGGCGCAAATACACACGAGTATGCATCAGAGGACGCAGGGAAGTGCTCGAAAAGGGGAGGGGGACCCTCAGGGCGTATAAGAGGACCGCAACACCCGCTCCATTCGTTTCCCCGACCCAGGCGAATTTATATCGCGGACCGTCCCCTCGGTCCCTCCCCATCCCACCTCTCCCCTTCTAATAGCATTTCGGATCGGCCTCGTTTTTTTTCTCCCTCACCCGAAACAATCAATAACCACTTTGCGTATTCCTTCCGCCCAACTCTTCCTCCCATTTCCCTCCCTCACATCCTCCAATTCCTCCCTCCTCCCAAACCCAATCCAGCCCTCTCCTGTTCTCACGTTCCCATCCTCACACACTCTCTTCTGGAGCTCCCGATCCGCCGAAAAGCTTATTTTAAACCCACAAGAAAGGATAGGAGAGAAGGAGGAGGGAAATACTTCTTTCTTGGTAGAATTTTGCCCCCACCCAAGAGCCCCCCCCTGCACCCCACTCGTCTTGTCCATATGAGAAAAGAATAGGGCAAATGAATATATATATATAGATATACATACACACACACCATACATATAGTCCCATAAAAGAAAGAGTGGCAAGGAAAGTCGAGAATATTTTTGAGGGAAGGAAATAATGACGAAGAGAAAGCCCACCAAACGCTGTTTTTCCTTTATTTGGAGTGGGTGGATCAAGGCAGAGTGATGGGTAGTCAGTCGGATGGAGTCGGGGAAAATAAAGTGGAGGTAGGGGTGCGTGGGCGGGTTGGTGGAAGGAAATAGTTTTCCCGTGCGTCGAGTGGGGGGAGAGGAGAAACACAATTCTCGCGAAACACTTTCTATTTATCTTAGCGACTTATTTACGTTCTCCAGAACTTTCGAGCTGACGGAAATCAGCGTTAACTTAATTACCCATTCCTACCAATAGTCCGACCGCGAACGTAAGGTTTTGATTACGTGACACCCTCGCAACCCTATTAGGCGTAGATTCAAATCCTACCCATGGCAGAAAATATTGTCTTCTCAATGAATATTAAATTTTATTGAACAGTGTGCGATAGATACTTAAAAGGTTTGAGGACTTGAAAACCGAAATTAATTACCAAAACAATCATAGACGATGTTATAAAAGCGAATTTTTTTCACGGCTCATTTCTAGCCAAAAGCCTTCATCACGCACAAATTTTAATTGTTTGAAACGTTAAAGTAAAATATTTGGAGACTTTTACACTCATCACCGCCATTCTACATGCAATAGCAAATGTGAGTAGGTTCTACGTTTTTGTTTTCCAAGTGCAATACGATTTTTTTCTTCATGAATAATGGTTTAACGTAAAAACTTAGGCACGTACTGAGATGAGGTTAAAGTATTACTGGTGGCAAAGTGAATATTTCATACCGAAGGTTCATAAATCTGGATCCAGTCCTTGTGTCGAAGTAATAAGAACATGACAATAAACTTGTAAGAACACGATATGAGAAATCCTTTAAGCATTAATTATGTGCATAACCGTCCTCGGAACATTTGATCCCACAGCATAAATAAACATTTGTAACTAATATTGGTAAACTGATGTAGCCGTAACGACTCTAAACGGGTTGCAACTGATATGCGCATGATATCTTTCTTCAGCATATGTTTCTCGTTTTCTGTAAACCCCCCAATATTCATTATCGCATTCATTTATTTAAAAATCCAACTATTATGGATTGGAGATGACAAAACTTCGTGTCCCAACTGAAAAACATCAATAAAATTTGGAATTTTCTATATTCCAAGGAAGTATACGGTAAAGCGTTGCAGAAGATAGAGGCGGTACACATTGTAAATTTGTAACCTACATCCACAATGGTGAAAGAGTGACGATATAAAAACATGATAATTTGTGAAGACTCAAATTCCACTAGGTGGCCAACATAGGGATGATCCCCGATAAAACAAATGCGGAAAATTTGCCAAAAGATAGGCACATCGTTGGGTTGTTGGGTGGTGAAACTCGGGAGATCCTTGAGAGGTGAGGGAGACCAGGAAGAATGGAGGGAGAAGGATGGAGGGGAGACCAAGACGAAGGAAGTTGGGGGGAAGGCGAGGGCGGGGTGGTCGGGAAGAGAAATAGAAGGAAAATGATGATGCGACAGCACGGAGGCAGAAAAGAGGGAAAGTACTATTCGCTCCCCATCGGGTGGCTTGGGGAAGAGGCTTTTTCTGCACGTCTAATGGGCTTATCATGAGCGATGGCAACAATAAAGCTGATTTGTCTCCGCGGCGGAGACGCTGCTGCTTCTTCCCTGCTTAAAACCATTTCTTCTCATCAACCCCAAAGCGCCAGCCATTTGTTTCACATCGATCTCCAACACCCCTCAGTCGAGCGCGCTCTTCACCACTCCCTTCTCCACCAGCTACTCTCACGGCCGACGACGATCCGGCCTTTTCCCGAATTCCCGCGCACTCCACTCCATGCAGTCCCCGTGTCACTGCGGTGAGGGGTTCACGGCAAAATTCGAGCACCCTACCCCCTTCGATCCTCCTCCTTCTTCTCCCACATCCTCGTTCCCCCGAAAATAAAGTCGGTAGCGTTCGGGGCGAGCCGATGCGGGCGGCCCTGATATTTACAAGGGGACACACGGTGTGAAGCGACACGGCGAGATTCTGGGGACGGGAGGAGAGGTGGCATATTTTCCACGGGCGCTCCCGCTTCTTTGACGGCTGCCGGTGGTCCACGGCACTATTGTACTAACTGAATTTCAATATGAAATGTAACGGAGGTAAGGTGGCCCAAAGAATTATTGGTGGTGAGTGTGTATTAGAATATTTCCTACGGTTTTGGTAATGATATCTAAACCGGAAAACTCTGAACGAGCTGGAAAGCGTCAAGAACCAGGTCACACGTGGTTGCGAAGCTAAACTGTCATTTTCTCGCGAAATAACCGGAATCTTCCCTCCATTTTCTTCCAGTTCTCTCCTTCCCGATAGAACCCCCGAAGCCTTTGGCAACTCCGCGACTTTGTCCATCTTTTCATAGAGAGGTGCGTAGCCTAATTCACACGCGAGCGCCTCGCACTCTCCGCTACTTTTCACACTGGTGCTAGTTCTATTTTAAATTGAACAAGCCTTTTAGAGTTTAATCAACAAATATTCGAGGCCCTATGAATGTCTATTCACTAAATATGCGAAAAGAGTACATGACTAGTTCAAAACGATTGTAAGTCATGAGTAAATGCAAATGGAAAAAATTCTCAAAATTAGGAACCTGTTGGGAAAGGACCTGAAACTGCATACAAAAACAAAGGAATAAAATAAGAAACCAAGACAGGCAAAGCAACTGTGCATGCACAGCGTGACATGGAAGAGGAATTAGGTTTCCAAAATTTACTAAAAATGATGCCGTTCCTAACCCCACCTGCCCCGAAAAGGACCAGCGTGAATGTTATATATGCGTGAATCTTATTGCTACTTATTACCATAGGAAATCCCTTATAACACGCTGGCGGTATTAACGTTTGTTTATTATAACCATTCCGCCTGCTCTCTCCATTTTCCGGTTTGCCTCCTAAGCCTAGTGCAATGCCACGAGCTATTTTTCTCTGGTAAGGATTGAAGATATAAGCGTTGGAAGGGACCCCGTTCCCCCATCTCCTTTCTTCTGTCTACGAGAACGCCACTTTCTGTCAACTCCCTTTAAAATCTCCATTAATATCCCTCTGCATGAATCGTTAAATGCTAAATGAATGAATTTACTCCAACAACTACATAATCTCCAGCGACTTGGTGTGAGGAATTTAGGAAGGAACGCTAATGTCTCCAGCCGTTAATTACGTATGTGTAGGGGAATTATGAAGATGCATACATATTCGTAAATTTCAAGTAAGTCTAAAAACTGATGAATTTTAAAACAAGCGACATGCAAGAAGTATAATTATCCAGAGAGGTCCTAACATTTCCAATGTTGTAATATAGTTGGAAACCAGCTCTCTATTTCTTATTTTGTGCAGTAAATGTAAATTCATCCCATAATCATTTAATTTTTCTACAGGATTTGAGGAAAACTAGAGACCAGACGAAACCAAACTCAATTTTGATTAAAATAAATTCAATTGTTATTTTTGCAGGTAGATGAGTCACAGTCAACGCTTCCTGTATAATTATGCCCTATATGTCATTGTATGTATTATAAAGAATGAGTTATTTTATTTTGTTTTAAGGGCGTTCAAAGAAAAGATGGATATCTCAGGCGTATTGTTTCATCGTCTTGCATGCATCAATAAGAGCCATATAAAAGTATGGAGAGATCTAGATTATTACCTTGGTGCCGTATATTAGCTGGAGTCAACTGTGATTTATTTCATTTCTGAATCATTCCCACTATTTTTTTGATAGAAGGAATCCCAATAATGTTTATCTAATAGCACTGTGACACGCACACATACATGCATATGTGTGTGTGTATATATATATATATTTCTTGAAACAAATATTTTGGCCACTAAGTGCCCACTAATAGATATAATCAGTGTTAGTTCCGATTTTCACTTATTTCATTAGAAAACGACTGAAATAAGAAGTAGACATTTCTGCTCTGTCTGCATTTTGGTGTTAAGGAAAATAGAAATTACGGTTCTCGCATTCGTACGATATTCACATATTTCCTCAGGTTTTGAGTTGGTATTTCTTTTCTCCACCTATCACACCTCAGTAGTATGTCAGACTTAATCGCATGACTCTCCGGGAGGCAAGGAGTATTGCCTTGAAGAGAAAGTCCTCGATAAATTTGGTCTAATTTCTGCCATACGATGAGGGAAGCTTTGAAACTGAGGAATCCGCTACGGCGGCATGTTCTGCTGTGATTTTTCCCTATTACGCTTTCGAATCAAAAGCGAAACCGCTTTGAAATTCCACCAATCACTCTCATCAAGAACCACTCATCCGACAATGTGGGAAGTCACGAAGAGCAGCAAACTCTCCAAAGTCGCATTCTTTACCAACACTTTGCCGTGCTATTACCTAACCGATCGTTGATTCAAATGACGGCTAGGTGGTTGGGGTTAAAATTTACCTCGTGCGAAACTCCATGGCCGAGTACGGATTTCACATACCGGAATAGCGAAAAATTTCCTTTCCCTATGCTGCCCACAGTTTTTCATATAGCAGCTGTTTGTAAAAAAATCCCAAAACTGCAGAAATGCTTGAATTCGAAGGCCATAATGCAGATTTAAATCTATAACCATCCTGCCAGGAATCACTCCGCTCTGGTTAAATCCAAAGCATAATCTATCCCGTCGAATGCCGATGTGGGAAAACGACAGGGAGTTTGAAAGGATTTTTGTTTGGAACAATTTTTTTAGTATGGTTGAAAGTAGCAAGTTTCGAAATAATATATCACAATTTAAATTACATTTTACCGATGGTTTTACATTCTTAATTCTCTGCTGAAAATGAAAGAATTCTCCTATAAAGGAAGTAAATATTTCCACTGTTTCACGGTGAATACTTCAATCTTTGGCTGTTTTATGGTTGAAAGCTTATAAAAGATGCACCATCACAAATTATTTCGAAATACCTTGAATAAATGAAATAACTTGATTTCCAAGAAGAATAAGAACCTTACTTATCTTACTAGAATAAGTCCTAGTAAACCTCAATAATGATCATACATCCCAGAACCATTTTTGGCCTGCGAGTAAAAGAGGCACAATCTCTTTCCATTGAATAAATGATCGTACTGCATGATTAAATCAACATTTTTTGGAATAAGGCCGCGTCCTGAGATGAGGCCCTTTAAAATAATCCCAATTTTTTCCCTAAGTATTCAAGCGTCCACCCCGTGGAACATCCCGTCCGGTGGGAGATAATAGCTCGCTCCGGGGCACCCGGGCGACTCCATTAAATCCTCGATTAAGTCCACCATTCACCGGATAAGGCCATCCATGGGGTACGTTGATGAACTCGCCTCCCGGCCGGGAAGCCCGCGATCCGTCCAGGACCACCTGGGGCACGTCCGACCTTCCGTGAATGCGGTTTTTCCCTCGCATAAGACGAGAACGCAAATGACGCCGGGATTGGGAAGATACCACGAAGATGGTAATAAAAAATATATACGGCCTGTCCAATAGTGAGAGGAAGGAAACCCATTCATTAAAAAAAGATCCCGAAAACCCAAGAGCAGATGCTACGAAAACGAAGGCTAACCTTAGGGTCGAAGGAAGAACTATGAAAAGAAGTAAGCTGCAAGACTGTGGTTATCCCGAGGCGGGTGTGGAAAGCGTTCCACATATTGATGAAAATATTTCACCAAAGGTAGGCCAAAAACATAAGGACCTAGTTCAAATGAACCGAATGGTGACCAGTTGGGATGAATTCTATGGCCCTTCTTCGCCCAATAAACCTCCTCTAGCATTAATATTCAATTTTGATTTCAATATTTAATGCAAGAAGGACTATTGAAGTGCCCCTAGCAAGAAAATCTCTACACACCCCTTATGCGTATGAATCCAAGAGGTCTTAATTGCTTACGAATTACCTTATCTGTCGACAAACAACTTTCATTGGACACCCATAAGTTACTCCTGAACTCGTTTTTATTCCGTCAAAATCTATCTTGTTTCATGGGGATGTAGGAACGCTATTTTTAATGGAACGAAATTCAAATAGGAATGAATATCATCTCAAAAAAATCTATATAAAAATAAATTTACAGAATCATTTCCTAAGCGCTCTACTAAATTGCAATGAAGTCACCACATAGTCCACCTCGTAAGCTCAAAACAGAGTAAGTTATGACCAATGGGAAAAAAATTTCACGGAGCTCAATTAGTCCAAAACAAAAGAGATTAGCATTTTTATAGATGCCAGTGAGATAAAACTTTTTTATCTTTTGTAAAATCCAAGGAAGACTATTAAATAAAAGCTATTATCTTTTGTTACGGACATGGCTTTCTGAACGACCCATGCCCTAAATGAGTTAGATGTTTTTCGAGTGTTCAATTGCGTAACAAAGTGCTACTTGATGTAAGACTACGCGTACAAAGTGCTACTGGATGGCAACGAGTGATAAAAATCAAACGCAAGCAGACTATAACACAAATATTCGAAAAACCGAAGGGCATCGCTAAGGACCAAACGACATCGTTAAATCCTCGTCCTGGTGGACATAGAATTTACCGAAGACATAACCATAACACTTGGCCAACAGACCACAATGGAAGGCGAGTTTTGGGAAGAATTTCTTAATCCTATGTTTCTCCCAGGTCTTTATTTCACACATTTTCGTCCAAATTTCTATTAATTTTTTTTTCCTTATGGAGCTTACTTAAAACAATTTATTGAAATTTAATCTTTTAGAGTTGAGTATTCGTCTTCATGAATTACACTAAATACTAGATATTCGTATCTATTTTTGCCATGCATACATGAAAAAATGTAAATCAATTTACATGCATAATAGAACTACGATGTATATGTATTTTAAATATTCACTTAATCCAATAAGACCCACGTGGGAAATACCTCCGAAAAAACATGGCGCATATGAGGTAAATGAAAATACGCTAAATTCTTTATTTTAAATTATTGAAACTTTATTCTTTGGATTCTTTAAGTACGTTAACACGAGAAAAAATTGGGAAACGCATTTTTAGATTTGACGAAAATACCTCAGAAGTGAATAATTTAACAATTCTCGCACAATATGCATGCCGTTTTTAATTAGTATTTTCCTAAAATGAATAGTTAATAATTAGAGAACAAAATGTTAATACCCAAAATAAAATTAAAGATTGAAGGACTTAATCAAAATTACGCTTAGATTCAAAAGTAGCATTTAAATAAATCCTAAGAAACTGTAACAGTAACTTTAACGGAGTCACCCGCTATGTGGGCATTATAATGCAACCATTCTTTAAAGCCCCAAAATTTCAGAGTGTAAGAGGACGTCTCGGTAGCTTAATTGGTTAAAGCACTCGGTAAGATATCGAGGGATCCGGGTTCGAATCCCGGTCAAGGCGAATGATTTTTACTCTCTGAAATGGTTGCATTATAAATAAATCCTTTTCAAATTAAATGTGGTCAAAAATATAAGTGTTCTCTGCTAGAAGTAAGGGAGGAATTTTGTGGGAAAAGCTTCTATACTTTTGAATTATAATTTACAGAGTTTGAAATAGCATGAGAAAGTTGATTCATGGAAGCCTAGCAATACATCTCCAGGAAAAACATTTAACAAAATTAAAAATGCATGAGTTCGGAAATATTTGAAGACAAACCTTTGACCGCACTCGATACATTTAATGCTATTAGACCTTGTCACCAATTCATAAAAAATTCCGGGAGTTAACTTTTGGGAAAATTATCCTCGGGGTCTAAAAACACTCTCTTTTCTTCTTTCTTGTCAACCCTAGATATATGAGAAACATTTTATAAGAATTACCTCGGAAAGAGGAAGTGCTTTTAATTGAAATAAAAATTATTACGAGCGGTGGCCTGCACATTAATAGCAAGCCACTTACCACCGGAATGCTGGCTATCATATATTTTCAATAAGTGACGCTTTGTGGCATACAATATAAAATCATCGCCTGATGAGAGCGCGATAAGAATTATTCAGGATGACATTAAAGTAACCGAATGCCAAGTAATTGACGAAAACCCGAAAAAAAGTTTTTTTTTCACCGAGAGGATGCTTCAAGTACCGCTTCATGAGAGAGTTTCAATTTCATGCACAAGGAGGCAATGCCCAACTTTTTGCCAAGTATAATAAAGAGAATAATTAGAATACGGAGAAAGGCTGAGAAGGAAGACTCCCTTATCTCGGCGACTCAGCAGCCACCACGTCTCCTGTCCAAAGATAATTCAATAATGAAAAAAAAGCTGAATTAAAAACAGAAGGGATTGAAGAAGACGAGAAACAGCCTTGAACCTAATTGCATAAAATAACGCCCAAATGACCTAAGGGAGAGGAGGTAGTTGAGAGAGAGAGAGAGAGAGAATGGTAGAGCTTGAGATTGAGAAATTAAGAGATGAACGAAGATTTTGTAGGTTGGGAGGGGGGAGGCCGAGTGAGGGAGAGATTTGAAAATATGGCAAAGTTTCCTCCGAAGGAATTGATATCCTGACTCTTCTCCCTCCAAACTTATCAGTTCTTTTAATAGATATTCTATTAAAGTCCTCACGCCCTCCTCTGCACTCCCCGCACCCTCGGGGATCCGGTCAAAGTTGAAAAAAAAGAAAGAAATAAAGAAAAATCTGATATCACCCCTCTGTCCTACTCCAGGCCCTCAATCCGCCGCCACCTCCCACCCGGAAGGAGACCTTAAGATTCCTTCAGTTTCCCCTTCCACTCGTTCTCTCTCCCTCTCACTTGAAACCTTTGGTGAACCAACCCATCATCTTCGGCACCCAACGCCGCGGCGGGAAAGGAAACGACATCATTAAGTGAGATCCAAGGGAGAGATAGTCGATTGCCTCGGATCGAAAAGACAGAGCGAGGGGAGAGGAGAAAGAGGGAATAACTGGGGAGAGGAGGTGAGAGGGGGGACGACTTCCAAAATGCGGGTGGTTCGATGGGAACGACTCCGCAACTTTGGGGAGCCCATGTCGTCGTCAGCAGTCACTCCAGAGGAGCAGCTCAAAATGTATCAACACCTCCGTCGGTTTTAATTGCGAATGGTATCCTGTGCACTATTATGCTACATTTAATGGAATTAGAGAAATCTGTTACTCATGACCTTAATTATTGCGAAATAGAAAGATGAATCCCATATTCATAAACATAATATTTTTAAGCTTTTTCTATTCAATCATTGATTTTTTGAAAGATGTGGTTAAAATTATTTCTGACTTTTTTGTTTCATTTGCCACTACTGTGTTCATATTTGCGTTACTTCATCCTATTGTTACTCGTATATTGACACAAAAAACAGCATACAACGTGGATATTTTAGCCTATGTTGCTCAAAGTCCAATTCTCTATTTTTGGACAAATTTAGAAAAGGTTGAGGCACGATTGGATTACCGGCACCGGTGGCAGCGGGGTAACGTCCTCGTTTACCGACCCAATGGTTGCGGGTTCTATTAACGCCGGGGTGTTTCCTCCACCTAGGGTGTTTATAATTGTATCCATTGCTGTCAATGTTAATAGTGTGATGTAAATGCCCAAAGGTGCTGTTCGTACTAGTGATACATAAATAAATAAATTATATAGTAGTCTGAAAATGTATACACTTCCTTATGTTTGAGATAAGTAATATAATAGAATAAAATGTTTATGCTTCTCGGTGACTAAGCTCCATTTCAATTAAAATTTAAAATAATAAATGTATTATAATATATATTTTTATCAAAGACTTATATTTTGTACTAAATTTGCTATTTTTAACTCTTTATTTTCATCCCAGATGAAAACACTTTCCTAGTTTTCGAGTAATCTGCACCTCTTGTTTCTCTCTTCATGTGTTGCTAGCAATTCATTTTTACCTCTCGTTTATAATATGCATATCGCTAAAGTCACCTCTGGCATTGCTTTGCATCTGTCACATTCTGAATGCTTTGAAAATATCAATTAGTATACGGGAGGAATTTAAGAAGTTCGGAGGCTCATAAAAGGAGTAAAAGGGTCAAGCCACACTCTCAGTAACATCCTCTAGGAAATATTTCTCACTGGAAGAGCTTCGAATAAAAAGGATAATATTTGGATCGGACCAAAGAGAAGAAGTAGAATATAAATTGCCCCGTGACCTTTGAAGCAAGTTCACGCAAACGTGATCTATGGCAGCAATGTTGTCTTTAAAGCGCAATGTAAATAATATTGAACTTTATCGAGCCGAAAGTGATTTCATCACATATTTAACATCTTCAGGAACTTGAGCTTGGATATGAAGTTGTCACATATGTTATGAAACCGTCCGTACCGCAAAAAGTTTGGTGAAATCTACAAGGTTTTTCTAATTCCTCAAGACTTAAAGATTTATCAATCTGATTAATTTTTCTCTTTCATCCTACATCACATAACATATGTACTTACTTCCCGTAAACTGCTTACATCATTGGAAACAAACCGTTACATAATCCTGACAAAATTATGGAAGCGGTAGTTTTGGTTGCATTTAATGAGTGTTAAAAAAAGGTTTCCGGAGGACATTATGTTATCTTTGTTAAAACTATATTTAGGTCATTGTAATTGTTATTTCACACCTGGACCACTGAAAAAGCTATCGGATCATTTATACAAATACCAATCGTCATTTAATTATTCGTACTTTTTCATCAAATACTAAACTTGGTGGTCGCAATAATTCGCCGGGAAATAATATAATTATGGTAAAAGTAACATAACATGCGTATTTTTTCAAAAAATCAATCATGAAAATTTTTTTACCAATTACTATTTCTATGATAAAACGTAAATATGATGAGGTATGTTCCATTTATTTAGGTTCGAAATTTCACGGCAGTCACTTTGCTCTGACTTTTTGAATGATTTAATCGATTCAGAAATTTTGTAGGAAATGAAAACTCTTCGTAAAATCAATTGAAGACTGAATGAGCTCAGTTTTACAAAATATTGCCGAGTGAAATGGACTGTAACTGCAAAATTTGAGAAGATCCGATTTTTTTATAAAGTGAAACGCAAACAGCTATTTTCCGCGAATTCACACCTGTTAAATCACACATTCGATAAGGAACAAGTGATCATCCTCTCCTATCTACACCTAATTAATTTTCGAAATAATTCCTTATTGATGACGCATTTTAGCATCCTTCAATATTTTCCATTACAAGTGGATTAGTCAAACAAGTCCCGCGCTGAGACTATGAATTTTACTCCCTGTGTAGCCTGACGCGTGATTTCTGCGGAGCTAGACGGAAGAAAAGATCAGTTCTGGGACTCAGCCTCTTACCTCCCTCGAAATATTGCTCTTTTGCCAATTTCAATCAATACCAGCTATTCTCACTTATCGCTCTTCACTCACAATACTTCTCTCTTTTTCGAGAGCTAGCAATTGCATTCCCAAAACTTCGTGGAGAAAAGAGGATGTATGCAAAAGCTATCTCTTTTGGAAAGGGGTCTTGTGACATTGAAATGTCCCAAGCCGAGTTAATATCATGAGAATTTCGCACTTTATGCTCTCTCTCTCTCTTACTCTCTAAGTGGTCGGATGAGAGGAGATACGCAGAATGCGAAGACCGATGAAAATCTTTTTTTTAAATAATTGACATATATTAGTAAATTTAGTGGGATTTTCATACAATTCTAACGACCTTAGTTTCCAACGTGTTGCACTGACACTGCTGTATTGAGTAAATGGTCACAGCATATGGAAGATCCAGTGAAATTGAGCTCATGTACAGAGCAGATTCTGTTCATCGAAAGCAAAAAGATAAACGTTCTCGTTGGCACAGGATGTGCTGGCTGGTATTCAATCCAGAGTACATTCCATTTCATATACACGTACAAACTGACACGTGGACAATTAGACATAAGATTTCAGAGCCGATTTATGTTGAAAACACGATGAATCAGATAATGTACAAGTTATGAATTAAGTGCAAACTAAACTTCCTATGCAGTCGATACAGTCAAATTTCACCACTTTCATTATTGATTATAATTTTATTCAAGGTTCGTCCAAGATAGAGTGATCATCATTTTTTTATTCATAAAATATGGTGAAAACTTTAATTTTAGCTGATATCGTTAGCTTAATGTGTGTCATATCTCAGGTACAGGTTGAAAGTTTCATGTATTTGACTTAAGTATCCCATCAGTGGCCACCGTTGCAAGGTGAAACATGTCCCGTTGGCCTACGGCTGGTACGAATGCTGAAAGACCTCTCCTGTTGGTCGCTTCCCTTAATAACTACTGCTATGAAAATAGCATTTCCCGAAGGTATTTCTTTCTTTAAAGGAGCAGAAAAATGTCACATGGGGGTTATATAGAGACGATAAGAAGGTTGAGGATCATATTTTACATTGATTTTTGTTAGACAATTGGAATTCTGGGTATACTCTCCTCGTCGCGTATTACCTCCACCGTTTACATAATCAAACTTAACATTTTTAAACTTGTAGCAACTTCCGCTGATGAGGAATTTAACGAAGCTTCGACCACATATATAATACACATTAGGCTAATAGTAATAAATTAACATAAATTTTCTCACAATAATTTAAAAAACCCTTTATTGACTAGCATTCGCAGTACATCTTTATTTTTTATGGTTAAAATAATTGCCCATTAACATTGAAATTTTGCTATCAGAAAGACGAGTGGATCCATGAAAAATTAATATAGCTTTATTTTTAACAAAATATTCTGAATTAGGTAATACGACACTTGTTCACCATGAAAAAACCAAAAACGCCTGTAATTAAACTTTGTCTGCTAAAAATAGTTAACATTCAGACTGTGATCAATCAAGTTAATCAGAACGAATTTGATCTTCCAAATATAAAAACATATATCCTCAAAGAAGTAATTCGCGGTAAACAAGATCGGTGACTTCTTTTGAGAGGTTGTTATCGACCGTGCTAAGTGACCGCAATATGAAATACGCCCCGATTAGTTACGTCAAACGCCGCGCAAAGGCCCCTAGCGTAGCAATATTGCCTCAATGTCAGGCAATCAATTTTCCTCTTGAGACCAAAAACGTCCCACTGGCTACCACTATGCCGGTCGGCATTTACATAGCAGACGAAGCGGGAATGCAATTTGGTACGGGCTTGAGGAATACTTCCCAGGACGGCAATCCATCAGAAATCCATTAGATCATAGCTAGACGGCAGACACAAAAGGATTCTCCCTCACGGCATGCGTAAGTCGGAACTAAGGTGTTGCATAAAAGCGTAAACTTGACAAGGAGAAAACAAACGAAGAGTGAATATTTCGGTAGTATTCTTTACTATAGTTTAACCAGGAAAGAATGATTTACGTTTTCAACGCCTGTACAAAACAGTCACGTTTACCGTCAATTTCACCTCGCACACGTTCATACTATTGCAAAAACCAATATTTCATTCCAGATGCTACGATATTTTTGCAATATCCAGTATTCATGCAGGATCTCGTAAATAAAATGGAATAACTTTATCAGATTGAATAAAGAACCATACTATATTGCAATTTTAGATACTATTATGTCCAATATTTATTTTATTAAGAACAGTGGATGTGTACATTGTGTTCTTAATGAAATAAATATTGAACATGAACTTCCACAAAGTTGAGCCTAAAACAATAGAAAGTACTATTATATCATTCAATGTCATCTGAATATTTGAATAAAATGTGCAATAATTGATACCTAATGGTGAATTGGTAGCAGAAATAGTTATATACATCGATTGGCAAATAAAGTTACATTCCAGTGTTGGATCTCAAATGTTGATCAAGGATATATCACATATTATCTTAATTGAAAATACGTTCACGTGTTTAACTACATCTCTAAATGCTGGCACTTCTTGATCCTCGCATTGCAACGCATATGATAACAGTTAAGCCATTCAATTTTATCAGATTCTCTGCCCATTGAAGCAATTATGCATGTTTAATAGGGATCAATGATTACTTTGACTTATGAAGGTGGAAGAGCGGACACGAAACCTAAATCTCATTGAAACCTAAATCTCACTGAAGCCTACGATAAACCTCGCTGAAGCCTAAATCTCATCTGCAATGAAGATGAATCTACATGACTTTTAAATATAATTTCGAATCCACTTTAGCTATTTATATTTAAAGAAAAGGACATCAATTTTCCAAGAAAGATTGACACATTTGCGTAACTCAATTGTGAGACGAGTCCAAGCAGAATCCATCCAAACACCTACTAATTGAATGTCAGAGAGTATGTATACCAGTATATAACAGGTTTAAAATGTTATTTTTTCCAAGAACGATAAGGAACCAGAATGCTTGTAGCCGAAATTCCCCAGGACGTAGTTCATTACAATAAGTATTAACGTACGGTTAGGGACTGCGCGAGGATATGTGTGTATGTATGTGTATATATATATATATATGTATATTTTAATATATGTATATATATGTGTGTGTGCATATATATGTATATATGTATATATATTTTTTCTTACAGGTTCCCCCCCCTTTCCTCACCTAACCCCCAACCCCCTCAACCCTTACCCTTCCCTCATGGTGCTACACCCCCTGCCACACACCTTTTTGGTGGCTTGCAGGGTATTTATGTAGATGTAGATAACTTTCAAAGCGAATTGAAACCTTAAGGAACTCAAAATAACAATAAAAAAAGATTTGCATCCGAGTCGGGGACTGCATGGAGCATAAGAATGGCCAAGCTGAGCCAATATTCGGGACGAAAAAGAGAGTCGGAGAAAAATCTCAACAAACTGACTACAATTGGTGGACGAATGAAATACCGTAATTCATATTCGTTCCCACCAAAAACGACTGGCGTGACGCGGATTTCCGACCGACTGTGTTGGAAGAAAGGGTATTATGACGCCCATGAGAAGGAGAGTGCCTTGCGTGAGAGAAAGTGGAATGAGGACGGAGGAAAGAGGAAAGATAGGTGCCTGTGAGTATATGCTTGGGCACATCTTTTTGAAGACCTGAGGAGAGTCTCGGGTTTTCTTTTATCAATCCCTGAAGGCAGCAGGAGTCCTTGAGAAGGAAAGAGAGAGGAGAACGCAAGGGAGTGAGTGGAAGCAAGAAGAGGTAGGACGAATCCGGGAGGGAGAAAGAGAGAGAAGGAATCACCCACCTGGATGCTAGGATGGAAGATCTGAGGTGAGGGGGCTGGGGAAGGGTAGAGAGTACGCGTCGGTGATATAGCCTTTTGTCAAGGATTCATGGCGATCCTTGAGGTTTGTGTGAAAGAGCTCGGCGGGAAGAGCGGGCGGAATCGTGGGCACGATGGTTTCGTTTGCAAAAAGAGAGGGCTTGGAGGGATGGAAAAAAGTCAAAGAGAAGTTGCTAAGGGGTTTGCCACATGTGAATTTCTCGGTGGGGAGTCGACGACGGGGGTTCTTTAATGTTTAGGTACAGTGGGCAAGGACCAATGTATGGAAAGATGCAGAGTGTGACGGACACTACGGGAAGATTACTTTACTTAGATTACGGAGACCATGTAGGTGCACCTGTAGTTAACATGCTCAACATACGTTTAATTATTTTACACACACATATGATGTGTGTGAGCAAAAGTATCTTCAAAATAGGGCGCCTTTAGGCGAGGCAAGCATATAAAAACCCTAAAATAGATTTTTGAAACACAAATACAAAAAGAAAGGACACTCACATATGTAGTTTTGACGTTTCGACGGTACGCCAATCATTATCAGAATCTGATCTGATTTATATAAACACAGTAATCAACCGCGAAGGTCGTTTTGATAGGGGAGTTCACCAAGTACTAAACCCGACGGCGGGTGAAATTCACACATCAGAGTAGGGGGCCAGCTTATTTCCCTGTGCCGGTTATGGGTTACCAGGAAAATCTGGTACCAGAAAAATCACATAGCTTGGGTGAAGCTACAGGTGCTCAGAGAGACTTGCCCGGGAATCGAATTCGGGACCCTCCGGTCCGTAGTCCAACGCTCTACCCCATGGACTACCGCGACCCACAAACACAAGCATTTATATATATATATCCTCATTCCACTTTCTCTCACGCAAGGCACTCTCCTTCTCATGGGCGTCATAATACCCTTTCTATATTTAATACTGACCGTATTTAGCTGACCAAGAAAACTAC
This sequence comes from Hetaerina titia, assembly GCA_037158775.1. Taxonomy (NCBI): domain Eukaryota; kingdom Metazoa; phylum Arthropoda; class Insecta; order Odonata; family Calopterygidae; genus Hetaerina; species Hetaerina titia. The sequence continues at coordinate 50,959,151 of CM073768.1, read as the reverse complement.
ATCTACACTGGTACTGTGCTAACCTCTACCAGTTCATGAGACAGGATGATTCAACACCAGGCATGCTGTAGCATCAAATTTTTTAAAAAAATTTTAGTTTATATGTAATATATATATGTATGTATATATATATATATATATATATATATATATATTATTTATTATTAGGTAATCTACCGGTTAAGGTAGGTTTTTGGATGGACACAACAATCAAATAAACATTTTGTGACTCCTAGCAAGTTCTTTACCCCACCTAGCAAGCTAATCTATATCAGGTCCCTCTTCATCTCGGTGTACTTCTTTCCTCCCTTCATCCCGTCCAACATCCCTATCCTGTTCCTACCCTTACCTCGCTTGCCCAACATTCTCCCCTCTATTACCCTTTTCAACATTCCACTACCGCTCAATACGCCTTTCATCCATTTTTCCTGCCTCCATAGGATTTCTCTCAACAAACCCCTCTCCTCCCCCACCATTTCTAGTACTTCCTCATTTGTTTTCCTTTCGGTCCATTTCACCTTCTCCATTCTTCTCCACACCCACATTTCAAAAGCCTCCAATCTACGTCTATCCTCCAGCTTGAGCGACCACGTTTCCGCGCCGTACATAGCTACGCTCCATATCAGAGTTTTTACGAGTCTTGTCTTAACATCCCTACTCAACGTCCCCGTCATCAACTTCCTCCTCCTTCAGAAAGCCTCCTTTCCTACGCAAATCTTCTCCTTACGTCCCTACCACTTTGACCGTATTGGTCCAAAACACTTCCGAGATATGTAAACTGTTCTACCTGCTCTATTTTTTCCCGCCTATTTTAATATTTAGCTTAGCCTTTTTCTTTCTGGAAAATCGCATAACCTTTGTTTTATTAATATTGATTCTCATCCCATATTTATCGCACTGAACCTCCAATTCACTCAACAATGCTTGCAACCCCTTGGCTGACTGAGCAACTAATGCTTGGTCATCAGCAAACCTAACCGATTTTACGAATTCCCCTCCGACTTTCATTCCTACCTCCAGTTCTTCCCATGCCTCTTTAATCATCTCCTCTACATATACGTTGAACAGTACCGGTGACAATGAGCAACCCTGCCTTACACCTCTTCCTAACACTGCACATCCGGACTCTCCGTTCCCCACTCGCACCTGAGCAGTCTGAGACATATACAGGTTGCGTATCAGTCTCCTGTCCCTACAATCCATTCCTATTTTCTGCAATACACGCATTAATTTTTCCCAATTCACTCTATCAAACGCTTTTTCGAAATGTACAAAACAGGCAAAAACGTCCTGATTGTATTCTATATTCCTCTCGACTAGTGATCTCATTACTGCAATGGCATCACGCGTACCTCTTCCTTTCCTGAACCCAAACTGATCATCCCCTAAGTAATCATTTGCCTTACTCTCTATCCTTTTGTTGATGATCATGAGAATAACTTTAGCTGCGTGGGATATCAAACTTATTGTTCTGTAATCCTCACATGACGAAGCCTTTGCCTTTTTTGGAATAGGAACTAACTACGATCTCACAAAATCTTCCGGCCAGATTCCTTCCTCATAGATACTACGAATCAGTCCATATATGGCCTTCTTCCCACCTTTCCCTAACCATTTCAACATTTCTACAGGAATATTGTCCACCCCCACAGCCTTATTTGCTTTCATCTCCTTTAATGCCCTTTCTATTTCATCGTCGAGTATGCCTGGACCTAAGCTATCTTCTTCTACGTCATGTTCCTTTTCTATGTCTAACCTTGTCGGCCTAAGTTCTTTACCATACAGTGTTTCTATATATTCCTTCCATCTCTCTTGGATTTTTCCTGGTTCAACTATTATCTAACCCCATTTATCTTTAACTGTTAGCACAGATCTTGCCTTCTTACTTCTCGATAATAACTTAACCTTACTGTATAGAGCACCAATTTCACCCTTCTTCTGTAAACTTTCCATATCCTCGCATTGCGTTTTCCACCATTCTTCTTTTGCCTTATTTGTGGCCCTTCTCAATTTATTGTTTAACTCTTTGTACTTCATTTTGCCTAACTCTGTGTTTACATTTTTCCATCTTCTTCTCTCATCCATCTTTGCAATCATCTCATCCGTTACCCATGGTTTCCTTATCCTTTTCCCGTTAACGGTTCCTATAGTGTCTTTAGCGGCTTCCAATATCCCTTTCTTGATACATTCCCATTTTTCTTCGATAGCACTCAGTTCTTTACCGTCATCCATCATTTTCTCTACAGCCTCATGATACTCCTTCCTCGTTAATTCATTTACTGCTTCAAAATTCCATTTTTTAACCCGCCGCCCTTGCCTTATCTTCTTGAAACGAACATTACATTTCATAACAACTAAATTGTGGTCAGAGTCCGCATTCGCTCCTGGGAAACTGTGCGAATTTATCACAATGTTCCTAAACCTGTGCCTAACCATAATATAATCTAACTGATACCTTTCTGAGTCACCTGGCATTTTCCATGTATACCTACGCCTTTTGTGGTGTCTAAACCATGTGTTAGTGATGACTAACCCCTGTCTCCTGCAGAATTCAATTGCTTTCTCCCCGCGTTCATTTCTCGTGCCTAACCCATAGTCCCCCACCTCACCCCCATATCTTCCTTCGCCCACCGTCGCATTCCAATCCCCCATCACTATCAAATGTTTCCCTGCAGGAACACTCGCGATGATATCCTCTAACTCATCATACATCCTATCGACTTCTTCCTCCTTGTGGTTGCTCGGTGGCATGTATACCTGAATAATGACCAAGTTCGTCGGCTCTGCTTTAATCTCTACGAGTAAAATTCTATCTGTCGCTTGCTCTATGTTGACTACGCTTCTTCCTACCCCTTTATTTAAAATTACGGCAACCCCTCGTTGGCTCTCGTCCCCGCCGCTGTATATTACTCTATAATTGTCACTCCAGTAATCCCCGCTATCCTTCCATCTCACCTCGCAGAGGCCTAAAACATCTATGTTACCTCTTTCCATCTCTCGCTTAATATTTTCTAATTTGCCTCTCCTCAACATTGTCCTGACGTTCCAGGTTCCTATTCTATCTACTTTCGCCTTTTTCTGAGTCTTCTGTCCTGCTGAAGTTATTTCTTCCCTGCAAGCGTTTCGTGGGATGACGACCGCGGAAGCCTTGCCTCTCCCGCTGCCGGGCACGACACACGGCCTCTTGGGCCGAGTCCCGTAGTTGCCAGGACTCATATTATCTATAGTGCCCATCATAATATTCTTGGGAATCATAATTGAGGTGGTTTCCCGTTGCCTTCCTCAATAGTGTTTTTAACGTGACACCATCACTTAATGGCCGCCCCACTGGGGTCAGACGCCATTGCAGCCGCCTCACTGAGGAACAGACGCTGCGTGGACTACCTTTCGTCTGGCTCCTAACCTTCGACCTATCTGGCATGGGTGACCCTTCCAGGAGTAATTATTATTACTCCCGCCAGCACAGTTCTAGGGGTCATCGGAACACACAAGCCCTTCCACCACAACAAGGTTGTAGTCCATGGGAGGGGAAAATGCGAAATAATATTTAAATGCGAAATGGGAAATGCGAAATAATATTTAAATATTCCGGTTATTTGAAACGAACAAAGCGTAATATCTTGAACAAAATTCCTTTGTAAAACAGTGGCAAATTATAGAATAAATGGCGGCGACAGAAGTAGTCCGACGGACTGCGAATGAAAATGGATTTTTTTAAAGGGATAAAGTTAACGAGGGTTAGTGGAGGCTAGTGTAACATGAAATGCTATAGAGACTTAAAACACTCTCAAAAATGCGGAACTTCTTAGCTAAATAACTTCGATAGCCTGAAATTAAAATATAGGAACTAAGGAACTCCACGCTACACCCGGGCGCCAAGAAATAAAGAGTTTTGGCTAGGCATTCTTTAAAAGTATCCAGCCGGCCATATCATTATATCTATTCCCGTTTCACGAATAAATTTAAAAAGGATATCAACCCTAAATTTCTTGCAACGCAATGAGCAAGCATAGAGGTTTAAAATATAACGTAAATAAATTAAATAAAGCTTGAACCATGGAGGCGGTAAGTGAGCACGAACGCCCCTATGGGAGCGATATCAAGATAAAAGCTCATTGGGATCACATAAATGAATGTTAATTAGTGATGCAAATAGTTGTCCGAGCGTTGAGGAAGTTACGAAATCCTAATAATAAGATTGAAAGTACTAGGGAACGACTGCACGTGAACTTCTTATTTTGCATGACCTCAAACGATAAGTCTGAAATAATTTTTATTGTTCGCATTACACCAATGACATCGAATACTTTCATCGCTTCAACTTGTGCAAAAAATTAAGTCAAAAATTAAATTTAATCACGAAACGACCAACGGTGTCCTCATGATACAATGAACTCGTGCCGGGTCAAAAACATACTTAATTCTGTCGGCTGTACGGCGTTTCAATTGGCCTAATTGCGGTGTCCCTGGGAAGAGAGCACGAGAAGTAGAAGGGATAGTGGTTTTTAAAGGGAAGAGAAGAGTTGAAAGAGCAAAAGTGAAAGTTCGAGAAATCCTTAAAGGCTGAGATGGAGGAGGAGGGAAAAAATAGGGAGGAATCCGGAAAGAAGCAAGTCGAGGGTGTGGGTGCGTCAAGGAGGGAGGAAGCGTGGGGTTGAAACGGAGTACAACTGAAAAAAATGTCAAAAAGGAACGGGACAAGAAGGAAATTGAGAACTGTCAGCGGGGAGGGGAATGTCGTCGGGGGCTCCAGAGACATGAAACGGTCGCACAGCAAGCGTTAACGGTGGAGGTGGGAAGCAGTGTTCGCCACGATAAAGGAGATGACGGAAGAAAGAACTTACAAAGGAAGCAAGGAGAATTTGAATTTCCCACTCTTGACCACGTTAAGAAATCCGAATGTCAAAATTCGAATGCTGTTGGATCTAACTCCGCATTATGTCTTGCTACAATATCAGAAATTGAATAAAGCAACTCTCACAGACAATCCTAAATAAGCACCAGGATATTCTGGAATTGGTCACCAGAAATGAAGATGTAATCTTGACTAGTAAAGATTTCTAAGAGATTCTGCGCTGGAATTATGAAAGAAGAAACTGACTCATCCAAGCAATTGATAAGCATTGTAAAAATAACTAACAATGGAATGGAAGAAGATGATCAGGATGATGCGGTGGCTTAGATATTGGCTTCTCACCCCGAGGTTCCGGATTCGAATCCCGTTGATGGCCGAATTTTCCAGTTTTATCACGATCCCTACTATTTATGTTGAGAGCGCTTTAAGTGAGTACGCCGTCCGTCGGATTGGACGTTTAACTGTGGACCCAATTGGCGCCTTTCGTTTCGTGCAGACTAACGACAACGCCGAGTTTCACTCCATCCTTTTTCCATTCTCATCCATTCCTAATCGTGCAAATGCCTTCAGCTGTCGATCGCCTCCTCTAAATCTATTACTGCTAAGGAATGGAATAATATTTTATATTCTTCATTTGGGTTGTCATAAACAAATCACAATATTATCTTTGTTCAATTCCCCATTGGCAGCCGTTCTGTATAGTTTATAACTCCTTATCTGGAGTAATTCGTCTCATGCACCCTCGTGGGAAAACTCGGAGCAAATTTTAAAGAATTAGAATACACGTCGAGATTTTTTCTAGAGCATTTATTATTTAGATGCTATCCGGCTGGATTAGGCGAGTGGGTAGCGCACCAGTATAATAACCCAATGGTCGCGCCTTAACTATGGTTGTTTTAGTCAACTCGGGTGTTTAGTCAACACTTGGGAAGATAATGAAGTAATGGCTAATCAGGATTTCTGGTGCAGACAAGCCACAAGATACGTCCGAAGAGAGAGAGAGAGAAAATTAACATCGAGAACCAAATAGTATAGACGAAGTTTTTTAACATTAGTTATTAACATATTCAAAATTTCTCAATTTTTAGACGAATAAGTTATAATATAAATTTGAATTTATCCATCTTAATAATAATTTTAAGATCTATTTTTCTAATTCAAGAATAACTGGAAGTCGAAAAAAAAGAGGCACAATAGAACTATTTATGTCGATAACAAATTAACTAAGTATTAGTCTGGCTAAGGAAGAGGATGAGGCAATGTGGTGTTCCAAATGAGGGTAAGAAGGGTAACTACTGAAGGTTCTTCGTGTGCCAAGGAGTCCACGGGGAGAAGGAAGTAAGGGAATTGGAAGGAGTAGGAGTGAAAGATAAGAAAAAGACGGCGTGCAAGTCCAAGGAGGAGGAGAAGAAGACGGCGGGGCGTAATGGATGGAGGGTCGGGAAGAGCAAAAGAGGCGAGGGGAAGAAGGGGGTGAGGGATAGGGGAAGGATGGGGCGAGGGAAGAGAGAGAGAGAGGTGGCGAGAAACCATTTAGAGTGGCAACTCTCAGACCGCAAAACCCTCACGGTAACACCCCGTTCCAAACCCCCCTCATCCCAAACTCCTCCCTCCTTTGCCACCACCGTTCCCTTACTCCGTGTTCCACTCGCCCTATTCTTCTACCTATCAGCGACGCTGCGGGGGATGTGGCCGGGGACAAGGCTGTTGGGGAACGCGGTGTGGAGAGAACAGTCCGGCCGTGCCATTAAGTACACAAGAAGTGATAGTAGAGGTCGCCTCAGGGCGCGCGTGTACTCTCAACGTCGACGAACACATAAGTAAAAATTAACCGGCGCACCTGCAAAAATATGCGCTATTAGTGGGGATTGGAAGAATTGTTTCATGGATAGAGTTCGTTACTAAACGACCTCTTGAAGTTGAAGGTGGCAAACATTTTGATAATAATAAAATGAGGCAACAGCCAAGACTTTGATGCTCGAACATAACCCTTTTTGACGGATGACACTTTTACTCCGCCAAGTTAGTCTAAAATGCCAATTTGTATTCATTTTCCTTCTTTTGCTACCCTTTTCTCGTTCTGTATAAAATTTCTTGGCTTCTAATCAGTGTGATATTGTGTTTCTCATATTCGGACCACTGGCTTCGTCTCTTACCTTCACCATATATCTCTGCATGCATATTACGATTGCTTTCCCCTCTCTTGAGATTAAATCTCACTGCCTTCTCCCGACTCACTCAAAAGCCCCCAACCTTTGCTCGTTCCCTAGCCCAAAATCATATACATGTCAATGGAACGCTTCGTATCAATACATAGGCAATTTTGGGAGAAATTTGGGTGGTAGCCAAGTGTGTTTTCCAAGGGCACTACATAAATAAGGTAGAGCATGATTTGTGGCACTCAGTGGTCGGTCTGTTTACAGGAGGAAAGGGGCGAGACTTAGGCGTCGGCTCCAAATACAAAATATACATTTAAAAGACGATATTCATAAGTTTCTCTCTCAAATCATATCTCACATCACTCGGATGTGGATGGAATGCCGATAAAAATATGTCAATCCGAAGGATTGACGAAGAAACTGATTGCTTTACCATGCTCTAAATCGATTGTAACACTACATTTTTCCGTTTGACGTCTCACTACGATTACATAAACCGAGAAGATTGCTGAGTTGGGGGATATCTACAAAGAAGTCACAAGAGAGCAGAACGGTTTCAAGACCTATTTCGGTACTGCATTCGGCAGAAAATTTACACTCGGCGACATATCCACCAAGATATTTCATAAAAAAAAGGGTCTCTTCTATCACGTAAGTTTTCACACTTCATAAATCAGTTAAATCTCATCAATCAACTCGATAATAACATCTTTGAGAATAAGGTGGCGAGGAATCCTCTCGGTAAACGACAAGGTCAGAACCAGAGAATTTAATAAAAGAACGTTTCAGAGAACTCTGAACTGTATCAGAGTATGGCATAAAACATATACATTCACTTATTTGGCAGTCAAACATACCAATATTTGCGTAAATTCTTCTCGGGTCCTCCACCGGGTTATATCGTCTATCAGACCACCAGATGGACAATATAACCCGGTGGAGGACCCGAGAAGAATTTACGCAGCTGATACGCCGGGAAAACACCAAATCTTTTACCATATCAATATTTGGCTACACGAATGAATCGGCGATGAGTGTTTTCCACATGGAAGAATACGAAAACGATGTAACTCTGATTAAACAGTTTGGATCCGTAAAAGTCAAGAAATGGAAAAAATACAACGGACACAGTTGAGGGATGGGACAGACTTGTTCTGAAGTATTTTATTCTCATTACGTGATGCTTCGTGGATTATTTTTTGAGCCAAAAATCCTGATCATCCATCCTTCATCCCCATCATATTGTTTTCTACACATTTCAGTCGCACGGTGAGCGAAGAACGCTATTAAAAATATTAAATCATCCGACACGTAAGGATATTCCTCTACAAGAGCACTACAAGTATGCGACGAATTTATCGACCTCGAGCAAAACTTTAATTATTCTCCCTTTTTGAAGTTTCAAATCCCACGGAATTATGCCACTAAATCTATCTTCCCGCTTTAGATATTTGTGCGGCTAAATGACAGAAGGCATCTGAGAATATAAAGTTCAATTTCCACCTTTGCACACAACCTACCTGCAAACATCAAAACCCAAGCCAAAATTCAGACCCTCTCCTGGACGGAATGGATTTTCTTTTGGTCCCCGACCCTCTCTCTCCCACTTTCCGTCCTATCCCACCCCGAATTTATCCTCCCTCCCTCCGCTTTCTCCCAGTCTCCGGCCTCCGCTCCTCCATTAGCATCTCGCCCGAATAAGGGACTCCGAAACCAACGGCGAGGCATGTGAGGGACGTAAGGGGCGAGGGAGGAGTGGTTGGTGAGGGCAAGAGCGGGGAGAGAAGGTAGCAGAGGGCCACTCCTCGGAAAGGATAAATGAGGGAAAGACTTGGCTCACAGTTGAGGGAAGACGGGGAGAGAGTGGCTCGAGGATCTTGGAGTGAAGAGGGGTGGGAGGGAAGGGTGGAGGGAAGTCCCTCTCCCACGGAGTGCCTCGGGCAAGAAGGTTGGACCAGCGAAAGGGTTTCGGGCGAGTGACGTGCCCCACCCCCCCCCCTCCGGGGATTCTATGGTGCAAGGGGTCCGACGTACTGACGGCGCCCCCGGCTCCTCATTCCACCACCACTTTCTTAACGCTTCGGGGAAGCAAAGGAGAGATAACAGTGACGAAGACGTGTGCGACGGAGTGAGGGCAAAAAAAAACGGACACCCCACGGTTTTCTTTCCACCCTCTTCACTTCTCCTCGCTCCTTCCCCTTTCGGTGCCATTCGCGGTCCTGCTTTTTGCAATCCGCAGTGTTATCCGTTTGGTGGCTTTTTGAACCCAACCCCCACCCATCCTTTTGGAAACTTTCTTACAAGAGCGGCGGTCAGCGCAAGGAGTTGACCTCCGGCATTGATTTGCGGTTTCTTGCAATGGTGACCGGCCGGCCTTTGGGGAGCGGGGATGTCTTCATGCACCATCGTCAGCCTGAGAAGTGTATGGAGGGAGTCTCACCTATCAAGTGTCCTTGGGCGGGTGTCTCCATTGTCTTGATTTTCTATTCATTAGCTTTCCATCCTTAATGCAAGTAGGCACAATTGTTCACAGGAGATTACTTGCGGTGTATTTGATGGCTATTTATTTACTTCCAGTACAGACGATGGTTAGTTGAGCAGGGAAGCTGAAAGAAATATTTCCCTCTAAAAATGCCAAAAAATCATTACCTAAAAATTAGAAAAGGGAACCTATTCTGCCGACATAATACATGAACTGTGTAATTATATTATGAAGTTTATCATCAATCCGTCATTCTATTACCCGAATATGGAACTATTTTTTTATTATGTTTGATAAAATCCCATATTTTACTTGATTACATCAATAGCTGCAGCCTTTTGACAGAAGAATTTCACGGAAGAATAAATCAACATTCCTTTCACCGAAAGTAAAAATCCTTAAAGTTTTGACTCTAAAACCTCTATGATTCAGGTGTATTTATTCACCACGCCAACTGCATCCAACTCTGCTTGCCTAGAACTAAATGATCAAATACATTGGTACCAAAACTCTTAAAATAATCGACTCAATCGCAGAATTATCGATACTCATCGGACATCCTGAATGTTCTAATCTCTTCTGTAATGTCAAGCAAGGATGACATTATACACAATATTTCTCCTAGCCCTATTTGCTCTGCAGAGTGACTTGCTAAAACCGGTCTATCAACGCATAACCGTGAACCAAAACACCCACCACTTTTTTTACATTTTTGACTTTTATCTCTTCCGGATGATTGATTGAAAACAATCCAAAGAAAAGCGTTCCGGTTCGAGTTTCAGAACAAAACCGATTATTTCACAAAAAATCAAGGGGAGGAAATTTGTGCGATTGGAGATATATTTGGCGTCACGGCCGACAGGAACGAAAGACGGTGCAAAAATGATCCGGGGATGTAAGAAAAAATATACGCCCGTAAAAGGAGAGAAATTATATCGGAAAAAAGTAAAAGTGAAAAGTTGTAGCGAGTAGGGAGAATTTCGCGGAGGGATGGTGGAAGGGAAATGGAGAGCTCCGAGCGGAGAGTAAATAGCATGAGTGGGCAGGTAAACATACGGAGAATGGGAGAAGGGAAAGGCGGGAGAAGGAGAGATCGAGGAGGGCATCGGGAAGAAAGAATAGCGGGAAGGATGCAAGTGATTAGCGCACGCGGAGAGGAGGTGGCGTGTCGGCGGCAAATGAGGGCGAGAAAGGAAAGGGAAGGGGAGGGAGAGAGAGTGTGGAGACGTGAGGGGAATCTTGGGAATCAATTTGTCGGATACGTGACTGATTTTCTCGGTCGGTGACTCCACCAGTTTTCCATCCCCCATTAAGAGGACTCCATTAACGACCTTTCCTAAGACCACGGAAAACTGAAGGGGGAGAGAGAGAGAGATGGTGATAAGGCGAGCGCGAGATGGTGGTGGTGCACGAGTGGATGTGAAAGTGGGTCGGAAGAGGGAGGAGAAGGGATGGGTGAGGATGCGGGGGTGGAATAAGTCCGAGGGGAAGACCGGTGATTTTCTGGAGCTCGTAAGAAAGAGAGTAATATAGGGAGGGAGATGGAGAGAGTTTAATATCGAGATGCAGATCCTTCCCCCGCCGCAGGGGAGCAAACTCAACCTTCTACCCTTCCCCACTCCTCCCTCGTATCCCCCACCCCTTCAACCCTCCAATCCGACGAAGGACGGATATTTCTTTAATTCCGGTCGTCTCGAAGCATTCGTTTCAGTGGGTCAACATTATTCCTGCACGCCCCGCAATATTCCCGCGACACACTCGAGTGAGGTATTCTTCACAGAAATTACTCGGAGTAATGAAGGAGCCCCGGGAAGAGGACGTGAGAGGAAGTGGGGGGGGGCGAATTTTTATCCCATTGAAACGAGTTGGAGCCCGCCCATCGGCGCCCGCGACATGATCGAATTCTGTCGAAGAGGCTCTTCAGGGAAAGCTTTTATTTTATTTTGTGGGTGGGTGGTGATCGGCTCTCTATTTGAGAAAGCATTATTTCCCGAGTGGGAAAATTCACTTTGGCATGCTAGTCATTGCGTTTCTTACTCCAAGATTATATACTATATCGATTCTCAAAATAAATTTGTCAGTTTTACTAAACATCGCCACATAGCAGCTTCCCATTTGTGCAGAATCCAATATTTTCTTAGATTCAAACGACCATTTCAAATAGTTCCATAGAAAATTAAAAACCAGACAATATATTCAATTTTTTCTGGCTAGTAATAACATATGCAATGTATTATTATTATTGTATAATGAATGAATTTCACTGATACTTGAACACTTTGACTTTTTTACTTAACCATTTCATCCTCTACCTCAGTCTCCCAAACATCTTACCTCTACGCTGCTTCACATGAAACAAAGTTAATTCTTTTTCCAAAAAGTATGGAGCCTACTACACATTTAATTGATACGTACGCAATACCCTAGTTCCTTCCCTATCGAAATAAAAAATATATATAGGTGTTGTGCAAATTAAAAAGAACAAATGCATTCATATTATCCTTATTAACCGGCTTGGTTAGCGTAAACAAACCAAAAAAAAGGCTCCAAATATTAGCCGAAAAAATTCTTGAATAGGACCAAGAAATTGGAGTTTTTTCAATTAGATTGATGATTACATTAATTTTTATCCACTGATTTTATATGACACGTTCACCGGTAACGTTTAAAATCGGAGAACCTTACTTGTGGTCTTCTGTTACTCCCGACGCCATGACAATGATAACTACAACACACACTTCCCTCTCCTCTCCTTCCTCTACTGATTAAAATATTCCACAAGTATCTGCAGCATGAATGCAGAAATAACAGGAAGCGGACGACGGAGAATTGTGCAAGAATTTGTACGCATTGTGGGTTCCTCTCTCTACTCTACTCCCGAGCCTCAACATAATATTTCCCACTTCTCTTTTAAACAGATGTCGTAACACATGCGAGCATATCTCCCCGCATTCTCTCTCTTTCTCATTGTCTCCCTAAATCCTTCTCTCGACCATGACCGCAAAATCAATGGGCGGAGAGGAGAAAGAGCATCGCTCGAGATGAAACAAAGGGGCGGTAGAAGAACGGCAGAATGGCGAGCGGGTGGAATGAGATGGGGGCAGGGGAGGAAGACGCGGAGAGCGAGGATTAGCACGGGAAAGGGCGTGAGGAGCAGGTGGAAGAAGGGAGAAGTATTGAGGTTGAGGGTAAAGGGGATAGTGGATGGGGGGGGGCGGTGAGAACTCAGCTCAGCAATGGATTGGGGAGAGAACGGAGCAAATGAGGCGGGGAACGGCGGAACCATTTCTTGGGACGGGGGATGGACCGGAGGAGGAGGGGAAGGCCAGAGAGAAGCTAAGAAGCTGAGTCATGTTTGAGGGAAGCGGCGGAGGGCAGGAGGAGAGGGAAGGCTGCGGTGGGTATTGGTGGAGGGGTTAAAGGGCTTAATAATGGATGCGGGAGGGGCGACATGGAGGTGAGGGGTAGGAGAATCGTGAGTTTGGGTTCATTAGCGAATCCTCTCACCCGTTTCGAGTCGGGTAGGGAGAGAGGAACCATCGGAAATCACTTGGACCACTCTGGGGCAAGAGTTTTACCCATACCCCTTTCCTCAAACCCCCGCACGCACATCACCGAGCGTTCCTCTTGCGTACGCAGTTCGGCACGCAGTTAGGTGCATGCATGGAATCAGCGAAAGCCCGAGAAGAATAGAAAAATATTAAATCTGTGATGGTATATTTAGTCTTATAAAGGCTCAATTATGCAAACAATATCAATTATAAGTGATAGAGACGTGACCAACACAAATCCGAAAGCATAGATCGGACGAAAAAATATGAAAGCATGATTTGAAATTTTAAAAGGCGCAATCATATTCCTCGATTGAGACCCTTTTTGTGATGCTACGATTTGTGCACACAATATATATTCGATAAATAAAAGCCGTTTCCTCATATTTAAATATTGGCGGGTTAGAATAAAGTTGTACGCATGCAACACTGTCTATTAATTGTTTCCGAATGATGTAATCACTTTTAATTCAGTAGCAATTTGCGTGTTGGTGAATACAGATATAACAGATAGCAGATGTATCTAGTTTATAGGCCTACAGTAATGAGTGAAGGAAAGGTTAGATATTGCTGTCGAAGTCTTAAAAAAATGGTCGCACAAACGTTGAGGATGAAGAGCGGAGTGGTATGCCGTATCCAGACCGATGAAATCGTTCAACAAGTGGACCAAAACCTGCGATCTGATTGACGATTAGTACTTTGGCTGATAAGTTCCCTCTTATGTACCACTATTCACACGATTTTAAAGAAAAATCTCGGATATCACAATTTCTGCGCAAAGTGGGTTCCGAAAATGCTTACCGAACCACACAAAGAGCAAAGTGTTGTATGGATGCTCTTGGAATATGCCTTGTGTGCGTATGTATGTATATATATATATACATATATATATATATATATATAACTTTTGGACGGCACAATAGAACACAGAATAAAACAGATAACACGTAAAAGGACACTCACACTGTAGATGATTTAAGCTTTCGGCCTACTCCGAGGCCTTCTTCAGGTCAGACTCTGTCCTTTTACGTGTTATCTGTTTTATTCTGTGTTCTATTGTGCCGTCCAAAAGTTATATATATATATATATATGTGTGTGTGTGTGTGTATATAGAAATATATATATATATATATATATATATATATATATATATACCATAAACACAGTAATCAACCCGAAGTTCGGTTTGGTAGAGTTCACCCAGTACTAAGCCCGACGGCGTGTGAAATTCACACATCAGGGTAGGGGGCCCAGTTGCTTCCCCTGTGCCGGTTATGGTTTCCCAGGAAAATCTGGTACCCGAAAAATCACATAGCTATGGTGGAGCTGCAGGTGCCCAGAGTGACCCGGAAATCGAACCCGGGCCCTCCGATCTGTGAATCTACATCTACATAAATACCCTGCGAGCCACCAAAAAGGTGTGTGGCAGGGGGGGGGGGTGAATAAGTGTGTATACATAAATATAAATTCTGGATTAAACTTAACTGCATATTAAATCACAAAATATCCGGTACTTTTTAAATTTTTTTGGGGTTCTGTGTTTCCTTGCTTGCTCAGCCATTTTCATGTAAGTACCTTTAATTTGACGGAAAAATATGCATTGCTAAATTTTCCCAAACTAACTCAAGCGGTGTCAGTTTTCAATATCACCTCTCCTCCTCCTTCCATGACCTCATTTCGGCTCTTATGCACAGTCAAATTGATAATTCACCTGCAACTAGTGAGGGATTGAGAGGTTTGGCGGACCCCAATACTTTCTTTTTGACGACCTTAACTAGGAGACGATTCTTCTGAATTGGATCTTCTTCGTAGTCGAATCGGTTTCATGCCCGAGACGATTCGACCCGTGACTTTGTAGCGTTCAGGTGGAGAAACTACTTGACTCCGGTCCGCAAATGCATTATGAAACGAGCCACAGGCTTTAATGCCCTTACCCAGACCCCTGAGATTATATTTCTTACCTAAATCACACCGTGTCCACCAGCTAAGATACTCATTAACTCACATGCCCCTCCTGGCAAGAAGTTTCCTAACTTTCTGGCTGTGTCGCAACTCGAAGTTGAGGTTCCACATCCCCAGAAAAGACGCCACAACATAGAGTGGAGAAAATGATATGAAAGTGAATGAATGATGTAATGGTTAGAAAAGTGTAAGTTGGAAAGCAGAATGGTTTGAAATTTTAGACTAATGTCATTGGTCGGAAAATTTGGTAATTTTTATAATGTACGAATGTTGGTGTGAAAATTACGTCTCGCGGATTGTGATCACTCATAAACGAGAAGGTGCACGTAGAACTAATTATTTTCAATGAATTCATTATTTTTATTGTTTGAGAAAAGTCAGTCCTCTTTAGGCCAAATTAACTCATGCGAACTTTGACCACTCAATAGCCAACGACAACTCGCTTTTCTAATCTTGGTTACAATATCTTCGTTCAAACAACCTAAATAAATAAGATCCATAATTATAACTCAAGAGAGCTACCCTTGTAACTTGACAATATGGCTATTGTTTGGAAAAGTGGACAAATTATTAACCTCCTACAAGAAATAAAATATTAGAGAAGCTAGGCAAATGAAAATTACTACGCATAATTATACATAACTGGTTCACTCCATTGGTAGCCTAAATAGACCAAAAAACACGACACTTCATAATTTTATAGGTATACAGGTTTTAAGTAATTATATCTATATAATATTATTTACTTCTGTAAGCATTATTTATGATTATTATGTTAAAACCAAATATTCAAAGCATTGCTATCCGTCAAAATAACGAATATGGCATTATCAATTTACCATTTATTTAAAATTGACGAACCAACGAGAGAAAATGAAATATCCCGAATATTAATATGACTTTTCAATTAAACTAGTGATGAATTTCTTTTAAATCTCTGCAGTAATGAAATCCCAGCAACGCGAATGAAAGAAAAATAAAAATAGAGTAAAAAGTAATTAATTGATTATGACAAGGATGTAATCTCTCTCTCTCTCTCCACCGCTATTCCACATGTACTGAAAACAGCAAAAAAAAAAGAATCAATGGGATGATTATTAAATGGAAGTCTATTTGAAAAGAGATTAAATTATCGCTCTCCAACTTGCAGATGGCATCGGAATTATATAAGAGAATCGATAAAACCTGCAGTCATCCTTAAATGCAATGAATAATGCACATCGGGGCCTTAAGGTTAAAATTATAGGATAATCTTGGAAATGCTATTCAAGGGAAGGTAAGGACACTTAATGAGGCACAAGGACAGAAATTAACACAAGCGGAAAATCTCTCTCACCGCCAAAACGGCGGAGCATTCGGTAAATGGTAGGTCCCCGAACGGACAGAAATCGCAGACGTTTAACGCGATGAGAGGATTCCTCTAACGAAAAAGGATAAGTTTCCAAACAAGTGAAACGAGGACGTTAAGGCATTATTCCGTACTGTGATACTCTTATGTATCGGAAGTTAGCATCTGGAAGACAGTGCAAACAAGAAAAAATGTTTGGTGAAGTTTTCTCGGGTCTTCCACCGGATCAGGGGTTCCATGTTGACCCGGTGGAAGACCTGAGAAAACTTCACCAAGCAAATACGCCGGGAAAGCACCAGATCTTACTTCAAGAAAAAATGTAATCTAAACCTAGAAGATTTCGAAGATGAAATGAACCGAATAAAATAAGGATGATAAATTTCATGGAGTCGTAGAAGAGGAGAGGGACAATATGGAGCACATTTAAAAAAAGATGGGAAGTATGGATTGAGCAACCACTGAGACAGGGTGTAATGGTTAGATATGATAAGCCTTAGATGAATGAATAGAAGGGAAATTGAAGATATGAAAGGCTCAAGAGAATTGTGCAGGTAGAAGAATAAATTGAGTAACGCAAGAAAACCAGCGCTGCACTGAAAGATGGGATGGTTGGAAACAATCAACCTTCGGTTCGAAAGGATAATGACGAAAGGAATTCACAATTTTACAATCTAATGGCTGAAAATTACTTCTCCTAAAAATATATCAAATGCTTCCCATTACCTTCCGATCACGTGAAAATGAAAGATGAACTCCAAAAAATAACGCGTGCTAGAGAAGAGTTTGTTCTCTGCCAGCAATTAGTTTTTTCTTTCAAGGAGAAAAGAGACTTCTCGAACCGATCGAAAGCACTCGAAAGCGCGGAAAACCAGCGATTTTTTTCCCATAATGTATTTCCGCGAGAGAGCTCTTGCGATTATTTCCGCGATATCTTTACCAAATTTTATTCCTGACAGTGGCGGAGAGCTCTCTTAATGACACGAGGTGCTCTTTATTTTGAAATTCTTAACCCCCTCCCATAATCCCCCAAGCAGTCCGCCCCCTCTCTCCAAGCGGAGACCGCCGGGAGGCAACGGGGGCGAGCCGGCGCGGCGTCTCCGCCGACCCAACGATACAAGACAAAAGATTCCGTTCGAGCGACGCACGACAAGGAAGGCTGAGGAATATTAGTATGTGTATCTGCGCAGGACTTCGGATAATATTCCTTCTCATTTTATTTTCAACTCCCCGCTCAACGCCTGGCACAATTATTTTTTTGCCCATTTTCCATCTTTGCTTATGCTTTGGGAAATGAAGGAGATATACATACAAACGGGTATCGCCGTTCCCAAGGACATCCTTCTATCACTATGCTTCCATTTTTGAATACGAAAAAATTCCTGTTTCGAATTCCCTCTCTCACTCTCCCCTGCTTTCGTTCCCACATTAGAGCAAAGGAAAAAAATTAGAAGGAATGTTAAGAAATTATTTTTGGAGAAACCTAAGGCTTCAATATTCTTTGCCCCAGGCTAAAGCCAACTGTCAGAGATATGTCCTTAATTTATCGTTAAGGTAAATTTGGTTGAGAACAAAAAAGGGTGAACATACTGTCGGAGGAGCTAAGAATTTTATTTAGGCAACACATAGAATAATTGTCGTTACTAAAAATCCAGCATTGACGTGATTCAAATTTCAATTTTGTCAAGCAGTTTCCATTTGAATTAACGCGAAGTAGGTAACTCGTCGTCAAAAATTTATTTATTACGTTCATCACTTACAATTGAGCATTAAATATAAAATTTCAAATATATTCGTGCTTTTGTTATCAAAACAAATTTTCACAGGCACGAAATTAAATGTCACTTCGAAAAGAAGAAAGATTATTAAAAATTACCTATTCACTGGACAGAAAGCAGCGGATGTGTAAAGCTGAACTAATTTTGAAATTAAATTGTAGCTATGGGTACTCATTCCAAAGGACTTTAAGAACTAAACCTGCAAACTCTTCACATTTAATAATTTCCAAGTAGCCCCCTTTTCAAGGACTGAATATAACACGTTAACATATTAAACTATTTGCGCCCCATTTTTTAATAAAAGTAACACGAGTACTAGGGAATCCTCGCGCTAAGTACTAGGGAATCCTCGCGCTAGCGTCGTGGACAGTTTTTTATGTTTCTTCTCCTCTGCGTGAGACTCTCACAGGTACATTAAATGATTTTCCAGTACTTAACGTAAGTATTTATAGTGCTCACATAAAACTGAATAAATTAACCCTAACGATTCCTTCACCAAAGGAGGATGGACGTTGACAATAATTAACCGTGGCGTAAAATATTTTAAAAAAACCTTTTTCCTTATATTAATATTAGTTACAATTTACTCAGATGTAATTACGAAGGTGTTTCCTTAATCATTATAGCGCACAGAACACAAAAAGTGATAAATGTCAAATATGAATATTTTAGTCCATAGCATAAACATAATTTCCGTAAACGCAATTATCCCTATCTCAGGGACCCAAGAAAATTATAATTACTTCTAAAAACCTATTCAAGTATGAGAAAACGTATTTTGTAGAATGAAATGTAATCAATGCATAATTGAGCTGACCAAAGAGTTCTCGTTATGAACTGAACTATCAAATAAAATTATTTACTCCGAGTGGAACGTAGAAGTTGTAGAATCGCGACCGAGGATTGGCAATGCCTCCACAACTGATTACGATACCCTTATAAGCAGCGTCCTTGCTCATAGATGTATATTCATGGAAACATCCACGCTGAATATTCACAATGAGCATTACCGAACCTCAATTCCACTCAACTACAGACAGTACATAATTATGTTTCACAAGAGTGCCTGACACACAGGAAATCAGCCAATATGGACTATACAGGACATTTTCACTGCGCTAAAGCGAAGATTGCACCCGGTACCCTACGTCAAACAAAACAATGCTACACTCACGAGTATGCCACGCTGATCATAGCTTTTGGAAACGCTGCTAGATTGGGTGGATTACAACCAATTTTTATTGAATGAAATGGTGGACAAATAATGCCAATAGTGAAACTATGTATTCTAGGTTTCACGAATGATTGAATTTTTCCTCACAGGTTAGTTCGAGGAAATTAATGAAGAAGCATATATTTTTATATAAGATGAATCTTATCATAACAAAAAATTTATCACTTGATATTTATAGTTTCAAAAATTAGAAGTCCATATTTTATTTTGTCCAACATTGGAGAAAAATCGTTCCTCAACACGATGAAAGCTTCCTGATGCGCTTCCCAACACGAACCTCAGTGACGTTAATCACTGGTATTCCTTTGATTTGGTGAATATTTCAGTAAACATAACTACTCGGAAAGCCTCTTTATTAATCATCTATTCAGATTAGCATAATAAAATTCAAGTAAAATATTAAATATTACCCCAATTCCTTGCAAACGGAATTCCTTCAAGATGCTTAAATTCGAAACTTTAAATTGGAATTCATTTGAAGCTGCATCAATCATGACTATATTTATTATATAAATAAGAAAATATATTTTTACGCGCATGGTTACGATCAACATATTTGAATATGAAATTAAAAGAGCGAGGAGATAATAACATTTCCCATAAATTCTTACTGCCAACACTGGCTACGTTAGTTAAAAACTATAATGGGGACAAACCATCTCATAATGTACACTTATGTCAACAGACCAATAATCTGATATGAGATCGGTTATGACAGTCAGATGGATTGACTCGTGCCAGCTTTCATTCTTCAACTCTTGCCTCCGACAAATGGACCCAGGAGAACGTGATGCTATGGCAAAATAACTAAAGAGGTTGTTGGTCCATCATAGACTTTTAAAATGCGCATAAAAATACACGATTTTCGTGGTGAAATAATCAAGATTATCAGGTTAGTGTATCGATTGGAAAACTGTTAGATTAAAGCGGAATTTGTGTCCAAAAATTTCATTCGCTTTTTTTTATCTCGAACCTCTTCGAGTAGAAATAGTAACAGAAAAATAACAGTTCACAGAGCTACCCTGCAAGTATGGATTATAGAGATTTTGTGAGAAGTTAAATCATCCTTAAGCTATGTTTTTCAACGAGAAATAAATCCCAAAGAGAAAATAAAAAAACTCTCATCTGTGAGTTAGTCCATAGCGCACCATTCGGGAAAAACTCACAACGTTCAATTCAGCAGAGTTCAATTTTCGCAGGAAAGGAAAAGGAGGCCATTTCTTACAGGCACGTCGCTTTGTGGGTATAATTCTCATAAATCAAGGTATTGCCAGGAAGCAGGTGCAGGATTCTTAAGAGCAGGATGCCTTATCGCAACTGCTACGAGACGTATATTTTCGCGCCAATAATAAATCGTGAAAATTTCTAAGTTGTTCGTCTAGGATGAATTATCCTCACCGAGGACTCTTATATGGCATGCTCATCCTCTCCACCTTCATCATCACACCTTTTAGGGGACTAACCCTTGCGAAATTTTCCTTGCTCCGAACTTTCAACAATGGAGGCAGAAATCCTTACCCTAACCCTGCTTTCCCCCCCTCCCCAAATCCACTCTTCGCGAGGGTATCCGTGATTATTCACTTTCCCTTCGGCCAGTTAATTAAGCCCACCTCGCGATCGACACTATTTATGACCGCCTATGAAAATGCCGGGATGATGAAAAGGGGGATAGAGACCAGTTCGGTCGACTCAAAGGGGGAGGGGAAGGCTCCCAAGAAATACTCCAAAATCAAGGATTTATATTTTCACGAAGAGACATAATGGAGGAACGTTCTGGAGCCTATCCTATTAATCCAGTGACAAGGATAACAGAAACATAAGAGGTTATGCGACGCTCATTTGCATTATTCGCGAGACATAAAATTGATCGAAATAAAAAGGAAAAAAGGACGATTTGCTCCATCGGTAAAATTTCAAATAAATTTCTAGCCAAGTATTCAACATTAAACAATTGCGCAAACTGACGTCATGTGGGACTAACGACGAAATAACGACCCCTTTTTGAGCGTATCGAGAAAATTTGAATCAACGAAATTATTCCCGAGGCCCTTATTATACCCCGACGTTAATTAGGACGACAAGATTCATCCTCTCTAATTCCTCAAGTGCCTCCACGATATTCATTTGAAAATAATAATCAAGGCTAGAACAGCAACTTATGATGTATATATGTCATTAAACATTAAACAGATTGATTGAAAACTAAAAGCGCATTATTTTACAGGAGAAACAAGAGATTTCAACCGTTATGAGTAGGAAAAATCAACTGAACTTATATTACTCGCATGATATTCCTTTTTTAGGATTTTTAGAAAAGAAAATTGCCTTTGCAACAATTTTAGAGTGTAAAAATCATTCGACTTGACTGGGATTCGAACCCGGATCCCTCGATATCCAGCCGAGTGCTTTATCCAGTTGTAGTCCCGGTCAAGGAGAATGATTTTTACACTCGTAAATCGTTGCAATGAAATGCATGTTAGCGGATGACTCCGTTAAAAGTTACTGTTGCGGCATCTCCCGCAGTTTCTTGAAATTTGTCTTAAGAAAATTTTATTATTACCAACAGGATGGGTTATGGTTTACATTACGATTTTAGCAGCATTCTAATAAGTGTTCAGTCTTTAGATATTCCAATAACAGCGGTTGATTCTAGTTAAATTACAATTTATAATTGCAGTATTCCTGGCATAAAATTTCATACCAGAGCAAAGGAAATTAAACGAAAAAAATAAAATCAAATAAGCGAAGGAAATCTAGTTCAACCAGTCGAATTGATTTTTCCCAATATAACTGGAAGACGTTACGCCTTTGACGAAACATGGATGCATTAAAAACAAAGTGCTACTCTGTAGTATTTCGCCATACTTCCCACCATCGGCCCTTTTCTCTAAACACGTACACGTCCAAGCACAAGTAATTCCTAAATGAAACGTAACACTTCCAGACAAATTGTGTGAAACGTAGACAAGTGACAGGATTTGACGCGCATGCGATTTGTAATTTGAACGCTTCGTGTGAGAGCAAACTGAAGCGATTGCAAATTGACTTGTAGCTTGGAGAAATGGGCTCCGGATTTATCTTCTGTAATTAAAGTCATAAATGAAAACAATCTGCATTAAATTCAAGCGTGGACAAAAAAACGCGTGGAATAAAGGTGAACGAAAGTGAATAAAGGAGAAAATTTTTCAAACCATACGACAGGCACTCGCGCCACCATAGGGTGACGGATTTATTGAGCATTTTCGTTCCGAATCGCCGGGATGAATTGAAACTAAAAGAGGAAGGGAAAACTTGATTAAGCAATCTAATCTGCAAAAGCAAATAAATAAATTTGACATCCTGTGAGATACGCGAAAGTCAGAAAAGATTTTTTCGCTATAAAGGAAGTCTACCTTTATTTAACGAAACTCGAAATCCTGGAAACTAAAATTTGTTCACGAGAGGTGTTATTTTTTTAGCTTCCTCGATAAACGCAATCGATTGGAAATAAACATTACTACAAATCTTCTCTAACTGAAATGCCTGAAACAATCATTTAACATTTTGTGTTTAGATTTCGTGGAAAGGCCAGTGAGAAAACGTTCACGGCTTTCAGTTATATATTTCCCCGTCTAAATACCTTTTTTCGTCATTTCCACAAGAGCTTGAGAATATTATTCTTAACGGCTTAGGAATAATGCGGATTTAAATACCTTATCTGATAATGCTGAACGTTTGGATGAAATGATATACCATCCCATTTATTTTTGGTCATGTATATACTAGGTAAAACTTACGCTTACTGAGCTACTTGATCATGAATTGCATTTTTATGCCTCAATACAAGCACCTCATAGAAATGGATACGAATGGTATTTGATCAAAAAAAAATATCAAATATGGAATGTGGGATGGTACTAACGTTCCTCACGATTCAATTGGAACAAGTTCAAACAAAACTGGGATTGCTAATTTATTAGACAATCAGTATTCAGATTGATAGCAATTTTTTTTAGAATTGTGACCTATTCAAATCAAAATAAACCTAAACATTGTCGTTTTGAAATGATCAAACTGAAGCATAATTTGCAGGAATCACAACAGCAAAGTCCGCGCGAAAATGTCACAATGTAAATATAATTCGCCTGTGTACATAAGAGAATGACACCGCTAAAATTACGTCGGAACATGACCGCGGATTCCTTGTATAATTAGGTATTTCACGTGTAATTACGTCACATTTCCAAACTAGATCGAACGAATGCAAAATATTCACCTCACCCAATAAATTCCTGATAACTAGAAGTTGAGTCGATAATTAAATAAGTTATACCAGAAAAACATTTCCTGTATGTCCTCATTTCCTATCCCCGGAAAAGTACTTCTCCATAAGTTTAAACAGCTACTGGCTCGCTTAACACTGTTTTATCCCATTTACCTAGCTGTTCACAAAAAGTGGAGTCAAAATAACACTAGGTGATATAATTGTCTATGTCGCATTGAATAATTTTTCAACTTTCTTCGAGGTAAACAATTAGATCACTCGAAGGGTTTTATAACGATCTGCGGCAACGGATGTTAAGTTTTTTGCAATGCAGGCATTACATCCACTCTTTCCTTCCAGATTTACATTTTATTTCGTGTGAGTGAGTGCCGTGAGGAATCTTCATTACCGAGCGTCAGGCCTTCCCTTTCTCGGAGCAAGAGGCCGTAAATCCGCCACGCAAAGTGTCAATTATTTTCGCGTTACCTCGTTCCGCACGGGAGAAACGCGTGAAGAAGATGAGTGGGGCACAAGGAAACCTGCCGCGTTAACATCCGACGCAGGACGACACAACACCTATAGGAGAGGGAACCGGCACCGGTGAAGCATTGTGGGGAGAGGGGGCCGGAAAACTTAAGAGTAGGTGGGTGGATTTTGGGAGTGACGGGTCAAGGATGGGATGGGCGGAAGGGGAAGGAAGGAGAGGAGGATGGCTTGCTTCACCCCCGGGAGGGTGAGCAGCGGAGTGGGAGATGGATGATATGATTGGTACGGATGCAACACAAAGGAAAGAGGGAGAACGGAAATGAAGAGAAAATGAGAGAGAAACGGAAAGACGGGATAGACGAGACGGATATATTATGTATATATATATATATACACATACACATATATATACATATATGTATATACATATATACATACACATATATATACATATACGTATATATACATGTGTATATATATATATATATATATATATATATATATATAAGGGGCCGGAGAGAGAATATTGGGTTTCCATTGAGTGGAGGGAAGAATAATAGCACCGTTAAGTCTGGGTCAGCGGTCTTGAAAATTTCGCAGGGGAACGTAGAAGAATTAGGGCTGGCATGGATGGAGGCGGAGTGAGGGGAAGATAGGGAAAGAGATGTTCGGAAATTTCTCCGAAGAATGGTATGAGGCGGCAACAGATCATCAGCTGCACATGCTTACTACAAGAATACGTTGCGTGGAAATGGCTCAAACATTCATTTCGCTCAAACAAGCCACTGACTTCCAAATAAGAAATCCAAGGAAAATAATTTTAATATAACGCGTGAAAACTGCTGACGAATTTTACTCTTTGAGATCATCACTTGGAATTTTAATCGAATCAGTTACAAGCAGTTTGTTTTGCATGCGGAGAGAATTATTGCATGTAACGTTTGTAAACATTGCCTCCATTATTTGATATATTGCAGATATTTATTAGTAGCTAACGGTTAAAAGCAAAACATATCTTTGATACTGCATGCCTGGTGTGGAATCGCACCATATCTCCGGAGTTAAAATTGGCAATTTTCCTCAAATCAATTTATTAATAATTTAAATAATTTATAAATAATTATTTTGTGGAAAACCGCCAATTTTAATTAATCATGATATTCCACCATCTCACGCCTGAAACGTCTATTTTTATATATCCGGACGTTTACGGGGACCATTTGTAGGGAGTTAAAGAATATTCTCTTCCCATTTTGTTATTTCCAACACTCCTCTGAAGGATTGTGGAAAAAAACAATAAACCTTGCAAGCCTCCAAGGCGATTGCTGTTCTTGAACTTCTTCTCTTTCCTCTTCACATTGTTTGGGCGTGAATTGTGGTTTTGAGATTTCACTTAAGGAGCATTATGTATATCCCATGATGTCCTGGAAAATCCAGGCTATCATAAATGCACGATTGTGCCATAAGACGAATAGCTCAAGTAAAAAAAGTATTGAGTCACACTGTAACAAATATGTAGGAAAATAGTATAGAACATACAGGTGCGCGCATTATTACTCTTGAAGATATTCTGAAGTTGTTCTATTAACGAGAAGAGAATTTTAAAAATAATCCCAAGAAAATGTTCAATGATGCTTTCCCGTGAAAATGCAGCGAATTTAATTCCACGAAAACTTCACTGGAGAGGTCGTTGCTGGATAAAGCCGAAAAGGTACAAACGGATATGCCGGTATTGCTACTGGAAAAGTTCAACTTTAACGTAGCACGCGATAACATTACTTCAGAACCACCTTAATGAAAAGCCTGGAGATTTACTTGAAAAAAGTTGCTCTTATAAACTGATCGCATTCTATTTTGAAGTTAGATGGTAATAGGTTCGGAAGTATTAGTTTCATAGGAAGTCATGGAATTTTAATTTACATCGCGAAACAATCATTTCAGGACGTCATCCACAAAAAAAACATGAGATTTTGATTCATTAAAGTTAGTCCGTAGAAGTTACTCGTAAACTATTTTAAAATTGAATCAAAATAGGTACAAATGGACGATGTGATGTTTGCATTGTTTTAGAAATTTATCGGAAGCGTCATAACTTAATCGTTAACCCTTTCTTTATTTAATCGAAGAGTGGGTTGCTGCTGTGTTTTATTTTCCTCAGACGGGGATGTTCCGGAGATTAACTGCATTCGAAATTTAAATCACCCGACCCGTATGGGGATGCTTGGATTTACGAATCCGTTTAAATATGTTAGATTTGCTAAAAAGTAATGCTATAACTTTAAAAAAAATTACTTAAGGTCTATTAGAAACGCAGAAATGGAGGAATATTAGTCTCGAAAAAAATCCATATTTAAATTTTATTTAAATCACGTGGAAATTATTTTTACTTTAAATATAATATAGTTTTTAAACCACGCAAAATATTTCCAGATATGACTACCCTGATATAAGAGACATAGCCTTCTGAGATAATTGAGATAACACATGAAAATATCGAATATTCTAATAAATATGAGGTTAAGCATTTACAAACTAATTTGTCCACTACAGTTCAGGGGTCCTCATGAACTGAAAAAAATAGTTTACTTTCAATCAAAATATCTAAGAATATAAATTTTAATATAAGAATTAATGGACCATTTAGGCCCAATCTGATGGCATCATAATTTTGTTTCTTCCCTTTTCCCTTTTTCTTGATCATCAACGAATATTGTAAATAAAAGATGATGGAGAACGTAACATTCTGAAGATTTTAACTCACACTCCTAAAACACGCTATAGAGAGAAATTATTTTCGTTTACTTCAATTACCCCTTACGAACACCAAAATTAAACTGCTAATATTCCGGAACCCTAAAACTAATCCTTAGTAACCCTTCAGCGGGTCCTGGCAATGGATGGCTAACCATAGCATGATGCTTATTTGCATTACGAATCTTCAAACATTAGTCCATTAGGTTACAATCTATATTAGATTCTAGACAGGACTCATTCGGTATATTGCGCCACCGTTTTTCTTTCTTATAATTGAATGAGTTACATACCAAACATTTCACTCTAAATTGAACTACAGACGAACAAAAAGAGAACTTTGCATGGACGTTTGCTTGCTCCAATTTCTATCATGTGCACGTGACCTAGAAAGCTAATGTCGGACTACAGCCATCTGCTCCGATGGTGATTGTAAAGGTGAGTTAAGCCTTCATCGTTGGCATAGCGACGGAAAAAATCGGAAGGCTTGGCAAGACAATCTCGAGTGCAGTGAGGTTTCCCGCTCGTAACACGAGGCCGACCATGTTAGGGGATCGGATGCCATTGCCAACGCCGTGGAATACGGGCTACCAGAGCGCTACTGCGATGTTCATGATCACAGCGATTCCCTGAGCGAGGGAAGGCGGTCGGAAAAAGAGGACAGGTAACAAGCGATCAGAGGTGAGCGGCCCGGCTTACTGATTGGACAGGAATGGACGTTGGAAGGCATGGAAGAAGTAGCTGTTTGAATATCGACAAACGAGCACCCTACCAAATGGAAGAACCTTTCCAATGACGGACATTTTTGCGCTCTACCCTTTAAAAATTAAGCTAAAAGATATTTCACAAATATTACGCTTCATAAAATATTATATGAACCAGGATTCTCCAAGAGCGGGGTAAAAATGTCAGATGGAGAGGACATTTAAAATCACAAATATATCAAGTGACACTTTGCCGAGTCTTATTATTAATGTCTGACTTAAAATAATGAAATGGAGGAAACGTTTTCTGACACTATTTTACGGTAGTTGTCCATCATGGAGAAAATAAGAAATACTCAGCACCTTAATATTCCTTGGAATGCATCGCATATTTCTGATCAGCTTCGTAAAATATTAATGGGTAGCAAAACAGTGATAGTATTGTAAACGGAGTCATCAATTTGCCAGTTTTTTTAAAAATCTTTTACCTTTAATATCGAATTTAAGTTCCTTCAATTAACAATAAATATTTTTCCATTCGTCGGTTTAAAAATATGTCACTCTATGAGTCTTGATTATTTATATAATTTTCTTCAAAGCTTCCTCTTTATCTTGTACTTAAGGAGGACCTTATTGGGCCATTATCCACGGCCAATATCTCAAACGTGGGTAAAAGAGTTTCTTTCAGAAATAGGAAAGGGTTAATGTTCACTGAACATTGTTCAGTCGGCACTGGCGTGCTTTAAACGAAAATCACGAATCTAGGCGAACCCGCATGCTCCCCTGCTCTCATCACCCCCCCTGATTACTCCAATGCCGCCTCTGTGTGATCCACGCACAAAGGATGCTAATCGCCAGCGTTGCGTCATGCCCATCCACGGCAAAGCCCGTAAGACCGGGTCCAATCCCAGCGTGAAAGGGATGATCAGCAACGCGGTCCGGAACGCGAAGAACCTCTTTGAGCGCACGGCAAATGCCGAAAACTAGGAAAACGGTTGATGTATGGTTCTTCCGCGGGCTGAAGAATGAAAGGAGAGGGGATGGAGGTGGTGGCGCTGCCACCCGGAGAGGTCGTCCCCGAAGGAAAAACAATACCTTGAAAGGGATTTGGGCTGTGGGGATGGGAGGAGTTGAGGAGTCCACCTGGAACAGAGTAGTGTCCCGGCGAGGGTGGGTTTTGTTTTGGGGGCAGGGAAGGGGAGGAGACGGATGGGGAGGTGGCGCCTCATGAGGGGTGTGGCGGAGGGAGGAATTGGATGGAGGGGGCGGAATACTAAGGGTCGTTTTGATGGATGCCTCGGGTGCACGTTCTCCTATTAAGGGGGCAAAGGTGTGGTGCGGCTTCGCCCTCTCACGCCGTTCTCTATCACGAGCCCTTCCACATAGGACGGTCTGCCCACGCCCCTCTCCCTTTGCGTCCTAACTGTTCCTTTGCGAAACTACCTTTCTCCCTGCGAAGCCAACTAAGTTTGCACTTTTGAAGCAAGAAGTTTTCGATCATCTATTCGACTTGCGTGGAAGAAATATATACCTCTCATCGAATCGCAACGACTATGCTTCGAACTTGGTCGTAAGTATGAAAGGGGTGGGATGCTTACTTCGAGCAGACGAAAGCATTTTTGATGGTAGACATTATGAAGTTCAATCTATTTTTCAATTAATTCTCAACTTATATGTAAGTTTATCATTTAAACGGGAATGCTACATTGCGTAAACAATGTTTCCCAAAATTTTACGAAGAGTTATTTAGAAGTATATTCCAAAACTTATGAATGTATCCGTACTAGATAATTTTGTTGTGAAATAATATAATTCACAATATTTTTTTTCGATGTTCAAATTAAGGCTGTCAATACAAATTATGACTGCATGTCGTGAGGATAGCTAAAATGTATCCATTCATTGCCATCATAGTTTCAGTCATCACTCATAAACTTAAGAGGCATTGGTATCTACAGACATGGAGCGAGATCTGTATAATATTACCAATCATCTTAAATCATTTAAATATCTAAACTTTAATTGCGCTCGATGAATTTTTATTAAATCTTCGGCAACAATGGTAGAGGTATAAAGTAAAGAAATATATTGAACTTAACTTTATGGTAGAACATTTATAATACATTCACTAATGCTTTTAAATATTGAGTCAACATATTTATCGTAGTACTATCCGAAAAGCATCATCAATCCGTCCATTCATCTCGTTATTTCTTGTGAATGCTTTCAAAGAAAGGCAACAAACGTCCTGGTTTAATCCAATACCTTACCGTTAGTACAGGAGGCCTGAATTCTTTTCACTGCGTCAACCAAATGGAGACGTGCACAAAAAATACTGCCCCAACACAACACATCGCTGAGGGAGGCCATTTGCTAAACATATTGCTGACCTTAAACATCTGACCTTAGGAAAAAAATTCCCATCAATATTTTAAGGGATCAAGTTGGATTATTAGACATTTTAATTAAATCTGACTGTACATGGAAATGCCTCAGTAATCTACAGAGTGCTCTCACGTAATTACTATCTAGGAAATTTGCATTCGATTTTCGTAGCTTTAACCTTAGAAACTAATACAAAACGCAATTTAACGTAATTATAAACTATGATGTATCCTCTAGGAACCTATGTGGTTAATTTCATTAATTATCAAATTTCAAAATATGACCGATTACAATTATTCCATTAGACAATACGTTAAAATTTTTCATACACAATAATTTCATTCAAATCAAATTCAGTAAGTCAAACTGATGGTTTCCAATATACATAAGGCCATTGGATTATAATCCAATAGCCTTATGTACATTGGAAACCATAGATGCTAGATATAGATAATTATCTATTAGAGATCTTGCAATTACTTCTGATTTCACGTAAAGAGCTACGACGTGCTTCTCATTTACGAAAGTTCAAATCAATTTCACTAAGTGACGAAAGACTGTACTTTTTCACCCAGAGTTCCTTGTATGATAACAATGATTTCAACGCTTTAGCGTCATCTTACAGGAGAAATTAGTATAAACAATACTATGGGTACAAGCTCTGCACCAACTCTGAAAATACAGTAGATTAATACGGAAACGGATGAAAAAAACTATGAATATATTTCATTTTGATGAATATTTTTCCACTAATTTAATTCTGAAACACTAAATAGTATAATCAAATGAATTTCTTTACAAATAGAAAATTATTCCAATAGAATAAATATTTAGAAGTGGACTAAATGTATGACTCGAAGAAGGGCTTTATGCGGGCATCTATGAGCATAGTGTTACAATGTTCAGTAAGCACTCGTACGAAAAATTGACGTTTATTCCTCACGTAATGACAAAGAAATTTCAATATCACTCACTTCACCAACTTGGAATTATAGCTCTCTCAAAACTGAATTGGTTCCTCTTATCGTTTTGTCCCCATCCCACACTAAACTTTTCCTCTCTCCTGATGGAAAACAGTTTGCCAGCCTCGGCTCTCGGGCGACACGAAGAGAACTTCCCACGTCCTAAGCAGAAACCACCCTGCCATCCCTTTCCTCCCTATTCCAATATTCTTCCACATTTCTCTCTCCTCGGGGCAGCTTCCAGTCTCGGAAAAAACCAACCCGCGTCTCCCCCACGCTTATCGCTCGGGTGACGGAGGGGAATGCATGGCCATTCCAAGCACGTGGTAGTGAGGGTGTGGGGAATAAGGGAGAGATGTTGCGAGGGCATAATAATGTCCGTTATCCCCAACCCAAAACCCTCATATAACTAGAGTCGTGCGCGGACACGTTTATGAGTGGATATTTGGGGGCAAGAGTCGAATGTCACTGAGCAAGTGGAGAGAGACTCCATGACATTAGTTGGCTCAAGCCTTGATATGCACAAATATTCCCGCGAAATATATGTAAGGAAGAATGATTTGAATAATACCTGCACTTCAGTTACTGAATGAAAAGATCTACAGATGAAGGAATAAGGTTTTTAATGATTATTTTATTGTAGAGACACATTATCCTATTGAAAGTTGAAATATTCTTCATTTATTTAAGATATATTCATTTTATATTCCAACTATTTTCCTTCGGAGGCGCTTGATCTGTTCTCAATATATTGGCACTAAGAACACATTTCAGTTTTCAGGAACAGTTTAGTAATCGAATATTTTTGGAGATACCCTCAATGTTTTTAATAAATAAATAGACGTAATAGAAACAGTTCATACGTGTACAGAAGGCGCATATAATTAAAATAGTAAATAAAATTTTAATTATATTATTAATGCATATAAATGTAGTGGTTTCATTGAATAAAATATTATCATATACAGCATACCATTATATATACGTTATATACACGGTTTCATTGCATATTATATTAATATTCCACCTGAACATATGTTCTTTTCATATCTCTCGGTATCCAGGCCAACTTATCCAGGGCAAATCAAAGATATGTCTTTGGTGTATTCCATAAAACAGCATACATATCATCAATAAGAATAGTTGGGAATATAATGAGAAATAAAATTTAAGATCTTTCCTAAACACAATTATTGGGAATTTGAAAAAATATGTATTGAACTGTTAAAAAAAATACCAGAGTATGTTAATCAAATCTTTCAAGTTAATTCAAATTTTCAGTGAAAAGTCATTTCCGTATTTATTCATATGGAATTAGATATGATGCTTAAAAAAGAACGTCATTCATCCACTGAAGAGCATGAAATGGGTGTAAATTTAGGGTAAAATAAATTTCAGGGAAACTCAAGCGACGCAAGGAAAAAAGATTGCACTCCCTCCCCCCTTCATCTCTAAGTTAAACACGCCGTACGGGGTTAGCTCCCGACGTGCCTTGGTCTCGCATATCAAACTGACATTCGAGTTGAAGACCGTGGTTTCGGCTATTGAACTTCGCTGCAGCATGTTAATTACGAAAATATAACAACAGGTACGTCATATTCACGGAGGGCAAAATCCGGTGAGGTCACGGCAAGGATTGAGACCTTGGTATAGTGCTATTTCGGTAAGACGTGGAGTGTTTCACCGATAAACTCTCCTCGACTTCTCCACTGTGCGACTCTCCTCGCTCGGAGAGGAGATATACACACAGGCTGGAGATGGAGCATTTTAAAGGGCTAATAAAGTGTCGTTCCACTCTCCCATCGTCCCATCCATCCCTCCTTTCGTGCAGTGCACTGTCTCGCGTGCTTCAGATGGCGGGGAGAAGGCTGATGTCGCACTCCTTCCTTCCCTCCCTTTCTCTTCCCCCTCACGCCCTGCTTCTCGACGTCCCTCAACCCCCGACTCTTTATCCAACCATCCCCCTCCACCCAACGACCTCCGCGAGCTCCGAGTGGCGTGTAAACAACCCTTATGCCTCAACCCTCACCCTCCTCTTCCTCATCCATCTCCCTACCTTGCTCTTTTTGCTTCTCTCGCGGAAATTGTCACGGTGACCGAGGTACTCAAAAGTACAGACGGCCGGTATAAAACAGTTGCCGACGACAAATTAAACCGAACGTAGATTTTAAACGGGACGTTTCAATACGTTTAACCAAATGACCACGTTCACGTGAGTAAAAAACGGAGTCATAAAAATTTTTTTTTAAATTTGCGGTGAGATTCAAATTAACTTGAAGAGAACTCACATAGATCCACGTAACCGTAACGGCCAACCGCTGTACTGCTGTCGGGGTTTTCGTCCTCAAAATGGTTTCACGTGCGCCGAGACAAGTTGAAAAAGGAAATCATGTTGAAAAGAGGAAAGGGAATCCCTGATTAAATAAAAGTGTCGCATTGTCCCGTCAATCACCTCGACTTTCGCGGTCAAACCTAAATAAAATCGTAAAAGCGTTTTTCGTGGCGTAGGACGAGGCCTAAATTTCAATTTTAGAGTGAAAACCCTGGGCATTTAAATTTTTGACCAGTACTTGGCGTTAATTGTTTCTCAAAATCAGTCCTTTCTCGAAATTGTTGTTATATTAGTTACTGAATAGGGGAGAAAAATCCATCTTGTGTTCCCTCGGGGCTACTCCCATGAGTGGCTTACCCAGTTAGGGGCGGTCAGGCGAAAACGCCAGAAAGGAGGAAATAGTTGTTTGCGTCTTTGCGTGTGTGCGTTACCTTTTTTCAGGTAATAAAAGCCCTACAGGAAATGAAACGGACGCCCATCAAACCTTAAACTCTCTATCGCCCTCCATCAATTTAACTAAGTCGTACATACGACAATTATGGAGACGTACGCTAATTTACTAAATGATTCGGTACGATTTACGCATTGCCGAAGACATACCAGGAGAACGGTAAATTTGAACGTGTATTCATTCATTTCATTTCATAGACGGGGAAAATCAGATGCCATTCAAAGGAAAACTGGAGCCTCAAAGGGCTAAATGCGGTATCCAATTTAGTCTTCTCACTTGTTTTACTGAAATTAGTCATCCGTCACTCTCCTTGTCCTCGACCTCCGTACAAAGCATTGTATTTTTGTTTAAAGGAGGACCACCATGTGGGATGAAACCACAACACCGGTAAATAACCGTCCATGGGTAGGCCTGTGTTTACACTCAGCATTATATTCCAGAATCTCATGGGTTACGCCACATTTCTATCCATCCTACAAGCCCCTATTCCTTTTAATTCCCACAACTTGACAGTTTTAATGTTTAACTTTGTTATTGCTCCTCGACATCATAGAACCTGTCGTCACATTAATGCACCTGTAAGTAGGCATAAGAGATCCCAGGATTTTCCTGACATTAAGATCTTACGATAATGGAGATATAAATACGATATTTATGAGCAAGCACTCCAGTACGTTCCGACGCCTGCCTATATTGTTTGCAGCACCGGTACAAAACCTTTTCCCTCCCGGCCCTTTCGAGACAAAATGGCCCAAAGGAAGGGGGAGCAGAGGAAAAGAGGCACGAGGGAGGGAGCAGGCATGCCGCCGCCGAACGGGGAGTGGTACGTAATGCATTTACAGTGTACACACGCTCGAGCGGACAGAATCCATTTTTGCCCGAGCAAGGTGGCGGGAATGGTTGCAACTGCCCTTAAATGGACGTCACGCAATCGCATCTACGTACGTCGGCAAAGTGTCAAGCAGGGAGTGGGGGAAAAGGGACAGGAAGAGAGATTCCATTTTCGGAAACGATAAGGGAAGAGAGAAAGGGAGAGATTTGGTTTCCGTGCTCTGTGGAAAGGGAGCACTCGGTCACTCATCTATTAAAATACGGCTTGACCATGAGAATGGTAAATACAATTTGATCAAAAAATGACCTTTCAGTTCAGGATAGTTTGACATTCAGCAAAAGTAGTAGGTTGAAGCATAATTTGACCCAAGGGAAAAGGAACAATTGTATTAGGCCCATTAAAAACATGACATGACTGACAAAATCACACGTTCCAGTCAATATATCACGGTATTATCTAACTGTTAGCATTCCGTCACGCTACAAGCCCTTTAATGCTAACAATCTCCAAGATTTCTATCTTCCTCTCTCTACTACTCTCTATAATAACCTTATCACATCGAGAAAAACCATGAAATTAGTTGTGATTTCTTCAATCAGTAGTTCACCATGTCAGTACACTTTATAATTATTTAAAATGATCAACATGCTTAACTGAATATTCTAAACATAATTAAAATTGTAGATATTTTATTCCATCGCCTTGACTAACTAATATGTTTGTCAATTCAATTGTATTTTCCCATTTTTCATCTAAAAAAAACCAGTTTACGTGAAAAAATGAAATTATTTCCTTAGAAAACTTGATCATCTGCATTTAGTGCAGCAGAATGCCTCTCGTATGGCTTTGAAACATACGACTGACCATCTTGCCCAATGCTCCTCTAAGACACAGCTAAGTCTCAGCTAACCGATTTTCCTTCAAAAGTCTTAAAGTAATATCAGTCTCACTCTATTAAGTATTTTCTCAAAAGTTCTACTCTGAAAAATGCACTAAGTATAAACTCTCTCATTATTTTCCATAACTCTTCTCAGTATTATTGCCACCAGGACATTTTGAATGCTGAGCCGCCTCTCTTAATAGCTCAGGACCAAATCGTTTTTTTTTTATAAAATAGACCCAATTTAATTTTTAAATATTTAAGTGGAGTATTGGTATAATTATTTAGCATGTAAAACAAATCTAATTGCTCTATTCTTCAAAATTACAATCAGTAAAGATTTATTTAACATTAAAATATAGATTGATGGATAATTTTAAAATAAAACTTTGTAAATCTACATGAAAAATAAACTTTAATACGACCCAGATTTCACTAGAGTGTAGCATCATCAGGCTGCTCCGCGGTAAAAACCTTGGTCACATTAAAGTTTATTTTTCATTTGGATTTACGAAGGTTTAATTTGACATTTTTCATCATGAACCAATCCCGCTGAGTTACACCTGAAACGATTAATATTGATTGAATGTATAATTAACCTAGACTTGAAAAAGAACTGAAAATAATAAGAGAAAGACTTAGCGACCTTAGAGAAAATTAAAATTGAAAAAAATAGCTCACAAACAGCAAATGGATATAAATAAATATGGTAGGCACAGTAATGTTCGAAAAAAATATGGGAGGCTGGTATCAATAATTGAAGACAGCGATGGCAATAATATGCACCTAAAGTATAACGAGACGAAAATATCCTCGAGACGTTACATGATCCCTTTGATACTTTGTCGTTACGATCATTCTCGCGTCGCAAGGCCTCAAATACTGAGAAGACGTGTTCGCAATTTGTGTCTTTGACAGACAAAGGCATCCGCAAATCTCGCACAGCCACTGAATTGGGACAACTCGCAAACTTCGACCTCCGGTCCGGGTTCTGCGAGGGTGGGACATATGCGAGAGGAGGGATGCGAGGCCACGCCGACTGCCCGCCGTGCACTCTTGTCCTCGCTGACGTCGTCGGGTGAGAGGGAGACGGGGGAGGCTGGAGTCCCTTGGCTCTGGCCCCACGTGTGCGACCTCGCCGTTAAGTGCTCCTCGGCGGATATTGCGTCGTTAATTTGGCGGAAGAACGAACGCCCTGCATACGGCGATCCGAGGGTCAAATGGCCGAAGACGTCTTTAATTGGTGATTTTTTCGCCGAAATCGAGGAAACGTGGTGCTCACCAAATCTCCTCCCTCTTGGCTAGCCGAGAAACCATAGGACTTTCACTTCTCTTATACTTTACTGTAACGTTAGTGGAGCATGAATTCTGGCTGAAGATCCCGGTTTGGATCCAGTCTTTTGTTGAAGACTCGGAAATATTCCATCTTAATGCTGGTTTGGAAGAGATTCTCCTTATACCATGAATATTAGTGAACCTAGTTTTATGTTTTCATTTCGATAAAGTTTTACTAAATACTTAAACACCATTACAATTTCATTATTATCGTGATCCTTGCAATTCGCATATGTAAACAAGGATAATTTTCCATATTTAGACAATGAATAATTCAAGCCGTTCTACCAATATTTTTTAAATCGATGCCTCATATTCAACTCATGCACAAACTAAACTGTGGCAATTATTAAAAATTAAATAACCAATGGAATGTATGAATATAATTAAAAGTTTATACCTAGCAATGTACTTCTCATAAATTGAGGGGTTTTTTGTAGATACCAGGTGATTTGGTCATTCCTTTAAAAACATTAGAAACGCATTGAATTTAATTTATTTTGCGTTTGAAAATATTTTTGTTTCAGTGAACTTCTATAGAGGCATTCAACAGGAGACGTAAATGAAAAACTAAACAATCCACTTTGCACTTGAATCCACATATTTTGTGAATAGCACTTAAGCCAACATCTATGCTGTAAAATGCACTTTGAAATGTTACCAAGGCAGCTGTAAGCCAGTGGGTAGGAAAATATATTTTAGTTGGATGTGCAGGATCACATTTTTTTCATATTAATCATGCAGAACCTTTTTCAAATTTTGGATTCCGGGTTATCTGAAAAAATCGTGTCGTGAAATATGAGGTATTTCAAGTACGACAATGGAAATTTACATCCTGAACCGTGAAAAGCAAACCAAATAAAAATAATATTCAATTTAATTAAACTGAAATATTTTTTCTTAGATTAATTCTCAATGAAACTGATATTAAATGACACGGTGACTGATCAAGAGGGATTGCCAGACAAATTGAAGGGTACTTAATGGAGTGCGGCGACCCAAATTTGAAACTATACTCGTACATGCGTATTCGTTGGTTTGGACACATAAAATATGTAAATCCATGATACGGTAATAAAACATTTTATCAACGTGTGCGAATCATTATGCATTAATGTCCATATTAAATTAAATATAGTTCATTGACGAAAAGATGAAGAATATTCTAAAATGGTAATAAAATTTGCTGCCAGATTCCCCTTATTTTAAATGAAAAACTCACGTTTCCGTTTATAAAAATTTTTGGTCAATTAAACACTGAAAATAAATTAAAATTTGTATTTATTTTCAACTTCCTATCCATTGTTTCACTTAAATTATGATGACAGTTTTCCCTGAGTGGAGCCAGTGGCACTTATACAAATATGGATCATCAAAAGGATACTTCAATACCTGTACTGAATTCATGAACAACTAAATAACTTTTTCCCCATTAATTGATTTGGTATCCCATTCTTAAACTAAAATGTTGTTCATACACTAAGCCCTTAATACGAAAGTATTTTGATAAAAGTTTTTAAATAATGAGCATAGGCGTCCAAATCGTAAAACACAGAAGAAAAAATACTAAAATCTAGCTTTATTTCAAGCAAGTTTTTTAGTCTTTGAGAGATTTTGAAACTAAAAAAACTTAATTTTCGTTAATTGGCATAATTTTTTCGTAGGAAAATTCTGCAGTATCCGCAAGAAACTTTGAATTTATTTTCACCACCACTTTTCTTTCGTTCGTTGAAACTATTTTTTCGATAATTTCTCGTTGAATTTCCCCGTGGAAAACTTCTTGCCCATCCGTCATTGAGGAATCTGAGAATTAAATAAATGATAGCATGCTCGGCGTTAGGCTCAATTTTTCCCATATCTTGAAAGGTAAGGATGTCGCGTTGAGAAACAGCCAACAGGGCCAAATTTCTGACTTCAAGTACTCGCATAAGGACACATATCCCTGCCAGAGAGATTCGAGGTCACACAATTGGATGTGGCATTTGCAGATGCAAATGTTCGCGGAAATTCTTGTTGAGTGAGCAGAATCAATACACTAGATACGCCATTTAGATAGATTTACGACGAAAGTGGGTACTGCTGAGAACGGAGATGGAACGACTGATTCGCGGGACCGTAATTATTGCGCTGAAATTTAGTGGAGTGAAGCGAAATGTAACGAATTCCATGGAGAGGCTGTGTTATGAAATAAGACGATTCACTCAATACCAACTATCCTATATGCAGACTTATAAAATATGTCTTTTCTTGTTGAAATCCAAACTGAGGACCCTGGAAAGTACGTGTATATATATTTTTTTCGCTGCACGCCACCAAATTAGCTCTTTAATTTTTCTTACCCAACAATATACATAGTGTTCAATTTCCGTCAATTTATTGAAAATTTTCAATTCCATAGGTTTGGAACATCTATTAGAATCTTTAAGATAGGAATTAAGCAACATTTAAAAATGTATAGAAAACATAGGTAATTTTTTCCGATAAAGTCATTCTGACGTAAAAAAGAAATTATATTAAGGGGTGTCTATCATAATTAAGAAGTATCAAAACGTCATGATCATCTAGCTAGTCACTAATAAAGAACCATTAATGTCCCTTTATCACCATATTAAACTGCTTGAATGAGATATGCATGTACCAAAATAGGAAATATCAAATGGAAGTAAAAAAGGTACTTAACCTACAAGCATATAGGTACTACACCCACATAACATCAGAAGTACCTTTCAGAA
Source organism: Hetaerina titia (assembly GCA_037158775.1). Taxonomy (NCBI): domain Eukaryota; kingdom Metazoa; phylum Arthropoda; class Insecta; order Odonata; family Calopterygidae; genus Hetaerina; species Hetaerina titia. The sequence goes on along the minus strand of CM073768.1, from coordinate 50,919,691 downwards.
GGAGGTCAAGGAATCAAGAACTATTTCTCAAAGATACAGTCCACATGAATGTCCTTATGTATTCCAAGAACAAAATATGCTGCAGGGAATGATCAGTACAACTCTTGTCAATTATCCATATGCTATCCTTTTGTGATTTGGAAAGTTAGACAATGTTATAACACTGATTTTAAGGGAACTGTGACTCGGCATGTAGCATCATCACAATCATGTTCGCAGCCTTCATATGTACCTGCCTTCAGGTGTTTTTCCTAGCTCCATTTTCTACGCAAAGCATATCACTTCTACGCAAGAGAAAATGTATGCTCAAAGACAAATATTTTGAAAAATGAATTGGCCGAGACCTTTTTATGTTCAAAGTGCGGGATCTCTTATCACCTCTAGCTATTTGTTTGACTGGCAAAAGATGACAGAACAATCAGTTTTTCTCTGCAGAATTTTCATTAGCTTAACTTAAAGAAAAAGGATTGCAACACCACTCGGGGTGAAGGATTATAGGGAAAATAACGAAAGTTGGTTCTCGCTGCAACCATTAAAATTGTTTTCAATTTATTATTATGGCAGAAAGGCACCAATTAAAAGTTTTGCTAAACTCAACAAAACAGAATCATCAACATACTAATGGTCCACTAATTAAAATTATTCTTGCGAAGGTAAATCAATATAGATATGGAATGTGTCAAGGCATTCATTACGGAGATAAAGCTTTTTTGCGCAAATTTAGATCACATAGTTAATATTTAATTGTAACGATGAATAGTTGAAGGAAAAATACACCATGTAATAGAAAAATTAAGCAAAATATAAGTGATTTCTTCATTTATGTATGTTTGAAATGCCGTTTCTTTGTAGAGAAGTAATGCGGAATTCATATGTAGTATTTCTCCAATGAGAGTTCCTTCACTTTATTTGACAATTACTATGTAGATTCATTTGAGAACGCTTGTTCTTTTAAGTTTTCCATAAAAGGTTGATGACGGCATTGGTCTTTGTGTCAACAACTATTATGTTGGACTTCAATTAACAAAATATAATGAGCTCTCCTTATCCCTTCCTATTTTTCCCAAATTTTGAATCAACATCATTATGTATCAATTCTCTTCACCGCCGAAAGATTTTAGCAGAGTCTATGGCTGTCAATGGCATAATTTTCACCATTACGGAAAGCAGGCAGATAAGAGTAGAACTCATCACCTACTATTCTATAATTTTCACTTCCGATCTCAAGAGGCCAATTCCTTTTTCAGTTCCGTTTCTTAGAATGGCACCAGAAACATTACATAACTTGGGTAAAGTTTAGGGTGTTCGAAGTAAATGAAAATCGAACCCAGATCCCTCGGCCATTAGACAATATCTCCATCCACTGAGCTCCCTCGTCCCCAATGACCAAAAATTTGATTAATTATTATTATAAATGTACTCACATGTACTTATACAACGGATTGTTCATCGCGCCATTCCCCTTTGGGGTAGAAATTTATTTATTTGTTTAACAAAGCAGGCAAAAACGGCAAAAAGACTTTTATATTGGCTGACAGGCAATACATATAGTATATATTAAGAAAAAGGAAGGGTAAAACCAATAAACAATAATGAAATATTAAAAAAATAAATGTTAAGAACAGCTATAAGATAGTAGGAGAGCACATATGCAAGCAGAGAGAGCTAAGTTAGTATCTGGCGTTTAAGGAAGGAGGTGAAAAACGGGATTGAGGAAGAGAGGTCCAGGGAAGGATACTGAATGGTTAGGGAATTAAATGTAACGGGGAGTTGATGGAATGGGGAATGTTGAGAGATCTAGAAACGGAAATTTGGAATCTGTATCAGACTCAAGTTACTTGTTGGCCGAGAGGGAACACGAATTGCGAATAGAGGGAGAAGGTCGTTGGTACGGAGAGTTCCGTTGAAGATGCTATGCAAGAAATTCATATCACAGCAATCGACGGCGGTAGAGATCGGAAATAACAAGGGATGAGAGAGTAATCCCGGGTTGTATTTTTGAGGGAAGGGATGCGATAACGGGAAATGGTAATAAAGATATTAAGAGATCTGTTGACTAACTCTAAAGTAGTTAGGGAGGCGGTCGACCAGACTGGTGAACAGTATTCTGATCAATATTTAAAGAGTAATCACTTTTAGTTATTTAAGGAATTTAACAGAGCTGTTTGACCCTTGTGGACCTCAATTACGCCCAATTCTTGCATACTTCTTTTACCTCTGTCATTCCATTCCATTCCCGAGGCTTCTGATATTCCTTGTCTTGAGAGTCTATTCATGCACATTCACCCGGCGCTGTCTCGACTTTACCCACCAAATAGGAGTTTATAGACAGCGATCTGTGATCAACGTCTCCTTCACTAACTCAGACATCCTTGACGTCGCCATAGTGAAGCGCATAACAAAGCTGTTAAATTAAACTACGATTTACTCTTCTGTATTTTACGGCATTTAGCGCACCTACTCACGAAAGTGAGCGATAAAATACTGGGTTCACGCATTGAAATAACTGTCGAGATTTCCTATCATGACGTCGCAAACCAAGTAATTAAGCTGTCAACAGCATACGGGAGGTCGTCTCTAGCTCCTTTAATTGTGAGAGGTCCACCCCCTACCTTCCTCACAAACAGATCGCTTTCCTCACATTTTTATAATAATCATTCACAAAATAATCCCATGTATATCTGAGTCTGATAATGATATTGTATGAACGATTTTTCTCTGCCAAAAGGATAGAAATGAGTTATAGTTGAAACTTATCACCAACCATGAAAAATGATGAATGAGTCCTGAGGAGAAAATGATGTTTCGCGGTCACGTAATATAATAATCATATCTGGGAACTGACAGCTGTGAATAAAGTGTCAGAAAGATCGGGATTGCTCGAATTAAAGAGGAAAAATTCCTGAGCACTACAAACTGAGAAATAAGGAAAACCAATGGCTCCAGATAAAACTCTAACAACTTGGGGTAAAGGACAGATCAATTGCCGTCTCAATAAAAACCGCAGGCGGGTCAGATGACGCATTCCGATTGAATATTGGAAAACATTACATGTCGTGATGGCTCAACTACAAATAAAAGACCCAACAGGTCATGTTAAAAAAAATCTTTTTGGTCCTTAAATTGGTTGGCTGCGCGGAACTGAAAAAAAAACATTCGCCGGTCGCTTCGGAGGGTGGGAAAGAAGAGGGTGGGATGAGAAGGGTTGGAGTTCCCCGAAAACATTTTCGAAATCTCTTCCGCCGACCCCTCCACCCCTTATACTAAAACTCCACCGCAGTGCGAGTGGGGGCGGGGAAGGACGTTACGACAAAAAAAGCATATACGTGTATAAAAAACTCGAGGATGCAGTTTCCACGGGGAAGCGTATACCGCGGTGGATGGCAGCGGAAAGCTTTCATGTACACTCCAGTGGATGTGCCGCGGGAGGAGTTTTAAGGGGGTTGGAACGGAGTACGCAGAGAGCCGCTCGGGTATTTGAGAGGGACGAATATTGGAGGGATGGGACGGAGAGAGACATGGTGGGATGGGGGAAACAGGTTTTGATAAGGTGACAAAAGCCCTTCTCGTAACCGAGGCCATCAAAAAAGAGAAGAGAGTGTGTGAGAGAGAGAGAGACATCAAAAAATAAACAGGGAAACAGATGGGGCCCAAAAAATCAAAACAGGAGAGGCACCCAAAAGGATTTTTGAAATAGGAGGGACGGAAGGGTCCGTTTTTACTATTTACGCACTTTTTTTGGATTCAGTGCCGCATTTAAGAAACCCTTCCCCCATCGGAGAGCTGCAAGTGTGGTGTGTATCTAATAAACAAAACAAGCACGGAGAGCGCTGTCGAAAAACTTCTCTGTCGAATGGCTCCATCGATCCTCTGCCTTACTCTACAAAGCCGGTGGTAAGATACGTGTATAATTCCAGTACACTGGACCGTGAAGGGGAGTTAGAGAGGGATGCTATAAAAATAAAATACGACTTCGCTTTCCTGATTTTTTTCTTTCACTTCTCAAAACCCTTTTCGGGTCTCGATCGATGCCATGCACAACGGGCCAAAATATTCAGTTTGAGGAATAAGGGATAGAATATACGCACAGGTATGTACGCGCTTTTAATGTCAGTACATGGATTTACAATCTAAAAATTTTCGCGGAGACATGATCGTTAGATGGAAGACAGCTTTATCTGACTATGAATCGTCGAAGATCGATGAAAAGACTAAGGACCACATGCATCTATATGAAAAGCAGACTTCCTCTCATGACGCGTAAGAATCACAACCCTCAGACGAGGTAGCTGTTCCCCGACCAGAAAGCGCTCCTCGAACACGCACATCAATTAATCCATTCCTCATGAAGAGTATTAGTATGATGAGGAAAATGACAGCCAGAATGGAACGGCACCATTAAATGTAACTGACATTGCTGGCCCACAGTTACCCATGGCCGTATGGAGTGGCTGAGGCGAAGTGCGTGTCGATTAATATTTAGAAATTTCTTGACTTTTTGCACTCTTTATCAGCTCCGTTTTAATAGAAACTGTTTAGATGTAATAAATACTATTTGGTATCCTGGCACATTTCTTGCAGTTTCCAAAGACCAAAACGAATCACACAACTGAAAGCAGAACGTCAACACCCGAGAGAGCAACTCGTAGGTAGTTTTTGAAGATAGTCATTTTAAGAAGCTTAAATTGGCCTTTACCAATTGAGATTTTTTATTGAGCGTCATAATTTAGCACAATTGGTATTCTTCAACAATGAAAACGTACTGGGAAAGGGGATACATTTACTTTTAGTAGATAGTTCCAGCAATATTAAATAAGTGAATTAACCTACTATCGTTCATGTTTGAAGCTATATTCCGTCAAGGTTGCACATGGATGACTTCAGTGATCATGTTGATAAAGAGTAGGCTCGGAGATAAAATAGTTGAGCGTTTGGATCCCGTCTTGGTCGTGAATATTGTGCCCGTTAGTACCATTTACATGGTTGGTCCTCTCGTTTATTACAAAATTTTATTGGCTCTCCAGGTTCCATCTTTTCATGTAACCAATCTGATGAGGGTAAGGTTCAAAATTTACATTAAATTTCCGCATTGGACGATTGTCACAATTATCGCAAGGTTACCTACGGGTTCACAGAAAGCACATATTTTCCACCATGTAAAAGTGAATGGATAATTTTCCGGGTGCTTGATCATGAGATTGGGTACGCCCAACAATATCAGCAACAAATTGTAATATTTTCGACAAAACACCGATCTGTAATTTTGCCCATGAAATCGATTTGAAAAAATGTTTCATGACCATTTTTATACCTCTGCCACCCCCCACACAAATAGTAAACATTTATGAGACACCAATCAGATTAGCGACTCAATGATTTCAGCACTCATCTCGCTTCCTGAATTGGTGGACGTCCACCCCTAAGTGACACATTCGCTCAATATATGGGACATGAACGGCAATAACAACGGAAGAATAATATCAACCAAATTTTTATTTCGGGAATATTTTTAATTCAGCTTGCACGATATCACGCGAATGTGTAGATAAAAACGCGGAAAGTTAAATGGCCCATTCATAACCCCACAAATTAAATCTGAGATCTCTCACATTCTCATTCGAAGGCGAAGTCTGCGGCCGGAGATAGCCACCATGACATTAATCACGACCTCAAACCGATCGTGATATACCTACCTACCGGCATGATAGGCTCCAAGGCCCCGCTAAAGTATTTTACTACATAAAATGCGATAACCACTAGCCAAAACCCTGATCATTCTCTCGCTCATCTCTGATCCCTCCACTACCTCTATCACTCCCCTTCTTTTCCCCTCCTCCCCCTTCCAAAAGTCGCCCATTATCCCACTCCTCCCGAAACCTCCTATCAACAAAAGCCTCACCCCGCAACCTCCGAATAGATGTGGGAACGCGCGTCGCATTTGATGCCGCAGCACGCACATCGCCGCCAACGGCTAATTTAGTTACGACTCGTTGGGTTGATCGGAGGACCTCCCGGGAATTCTCCCGAAGGTGACGCAGGTGGTGCCCCATTGTGTCATAGCTATCGCCCTTCCCCTCTGCGTTCCCATACGCACACACACACACAAACAAGGCCAAAATGTGCACGCTTTGCTGTGTATCCGACCTAACCTGGAGAGTCGATCTCCCTCCCTCCCGACACAATGCTTGGCACCCGCGCTCTGGTCCTGTCGGGGATGTGAAGGGAGGTGGAGGGTTCTAATCCCTTCGCATCCACGCCACGGACAATGGAGCCGGGATGAAGGGAGGTTGCAGGATCTGTCGAAGCGCAGACGCAGCCGGAGACGTCGATCCGACAGCATGGCACGGAATGGGCGAGACATCAGAAGCAAAACAGAGTGAAAAAAAGTCGACACTGCAACGGACAGTGGGGTGACCTGAAATTCCAAGAAACCCAAGGTCCCCAGAGCTGCAAGTCATTTCCAAGGCCTTGTAGTTTTCTTATCCAGCGCATCCCTTGTAATATAAAATCTTTTACGATGGATAAAATGTCTTACAGGGCGTGTCATTTAAAATGCTCGACAAAGCATTTACGATTAAGTTCCGGAGGACTCGTGAATTGACTAATGGCTTTGAATGATAACCTCATGAGAGAGGTGAGATAGAGAGAGAAAGAGAAGCTATCGGAAACGGAGGCGTATCCCATTGAGGTCCAGAAAAGGAATGCCGTCGTCATTCTATCAATGTTCTTTGCACAGAAATAGTGTCAATCCATATTTTTCTCTTGCTTCAAACGACAGTTTCACAGTTTGGGATTCGCAATATTAACTCAGACTGTTAACACACTTCAAAATTAAGAGTAAGAACATCAGTCAAACATAAAATATACTCGTACATCAATATAATTCTTTGTTAAGTTTTTGTGACAAATATGATTGTTTTTCATTAAAATGGCCTTGTTGTCTGCAGGAGTGTTCAATAATCATCTCCGGTTCTCTATCCCCAACCTCTGATTAAAAACACTCTTGGGAATACACATTGTAAGTATACGGTGAACAAAGAACTCCCTCAAATGGAAAAAAGGAAAGGTTTTCGTATGCGGCCATTTATAATTCTCGAATTGTTTCACTGGTATGCTATTTGTTCAATATTTTGCAAAAATCTTATAAATATGCCATTCCAATCCTGCCAGTCGATAAATGATGCACTTTAAGTCACCTAAGTACCTGGATAGATGGCAGTGCTGGCCAAGTGCCAAAGAAAATTAGTGTAAAAAATAAATTCTAAGAATGGGTCCTCTTCTTCGCTGTTACAAGGGAAGTAGTTATGCATTAAATTTGTTTCCAAAATATGAAGATTTTCCAGGGTGAAAATCCCTTCGAATTATTTTGACGACCTCTTCGAAAAGACCACAGGTAATTTCTGTATTTTCTTTTCTGCGTAAATAAATGGCTCCTCAGTACCAAATTTGTGAATTCATTATTTTTCTCTGTATTCACATATATTGGTGCACGTAACACCTCAATTCCAACTTACTAAAAGTATGCACACATTCATCTTGTCACCACTTCATATGAATGCATTTCTCACGTAGAAATGAGCCCACCAATATATGCTTACATAAATAATATACACACAGGCAAATACTAATGAATGACACTGCTAAAATACTACAAATAAAAAATATCCAATTAAAAGAAGCTAAAAATCTCGATGCAACATAAGCGTACATATATTTCGTTTGCTAAAAGTCTGAGTTGCTCTCAACTGATCAAAAACTATTTTTTAGCCAACATTCCCCTCCGCATAATCCACCATCCAAGTGCACGAAAGAATGCGGCGTGAAAGGTCCGGATCTAATCCCACACCACCTCCGCACCCACTGCGCCGCACCGCGTCGCTCTGCGCCACTGGCTCGCCACAAGCAAGTACTTCATGGCGGACCGCTGAGATGAATTATGACGAGAAAGCAATGCTCCCATTGACTCCGACCCTGACCAATCATTCCCTAGCGAACACACCGGGTACGGAGGCTTTGATTCCCCGTTAAATAACGGCGTCTCGAGTGCGCATTGGATGTCAATATGCTTATGTGGACGCACATCACAGATACGTGTGTGCCTCGTGAAATCTCATTCCTTTCGGAATGTGCTCGGAGAATTTAAAAACCTTTCTGTCGCAAAATAACCTTACTGAACGGAGGGGCAAAAAATTTACCAGCTACAAAATACTTCTGGCCTTTGTACGACTTTCTTACAACTTAATTCCGCGTTATAAACACATCTCTCACTCTGAAATGATGACAAGAGTTACCAAGACTCGGATAAACATTTTTTAAATTTATATATACCCTGAAAGCTACCGATAGGGGGTGAATACCAGAATAGGGGGTAGACCAGAATATCTTGCCCATTTAATCCCCGTATGTGTTTCACCCAGGAGATATCGTAAATAACACCTAGGTATTTAATCGAGCCTACACATTCCATTTCGGTGTTCCTAATGCAATAGGCGTTCGGGTGGGAATTGCTCACTTACAAAAAATTATGATTACGCGCTTTTTCAAGTTTAATTCTAATTACCAAGTGCCGCACCAGCATATAATGGATAGCATATAATGGATAGCGTGCACGTCTGACAAATTTGCCCTTGCATAGCATTTATCTTTGACCTTTTCATCACTTTTACCTAGTATTCTTGTAATAAATCCTAATTTATTTTTAATTTGTCCACATATTCCCCGCATGTGTTTCAACTAGGAGAGATCGTGAGTGAGGGTAACGCCTAGGTATTTAAATGAGTCTACACATTCCATTTTGATGTTCCCAATGCATTAGAAGTCCGGGAGAAAATTGATCTTTTTCCAGAAATGTATTACTACGCACTTTTGTCAGTTTAAGTTCTAATTTCCAAGTGTCTCGCCAGGGTTTGTAGCATTAAGGTCTTCTGACAAATCTGCTGTGCCCTCAGGATCACATATATCACGGTAAATCAATCCATCATCGGCAAATAAACGTATTTTACTAGTGACTACAGATTTCGTTAACGTAAAGTAGGAATAAAAGAGGCCCGACGACACTTCCCTGTGGAACACCTGAAGTAACTTCTACTGCATTTGAGCTAACTCCATCTATCGCTACTCTTTGAACCCGACCATTCAAAAAGTCTTGGATCCAACCCCGGATATTTTTATCTATACCATATGCCTATAGCTTTGCGAATAGATTACTATGAGTTACGTACTTTGTCGAAGGCTTTCTTGATATCTACAAAAACTGCGTCCTCTGGATTGGATGGATGGGTGGAGGATTTATTAGGCTTAATATATTTCAGCAAACGTTCTATTCCATCATTTGAGGTTTTCATTTTGGGCATCAGTTGACCGGCACGATTTGGTAAAACATCGGAGATATTCTGTGAGATATTAGTGAAGACGCTTTAAAAGAAGGAATTTAATAAGTTGGTATTTTCCAAATTGCATTTTACTCTTTCGCCTTTATTATTTTTGAGTGAAATAACAGTTGACTTATTTCCCTGAACTTCTCTAACTTAAGACCAATCTTCTTTTGGATTCTCTTTCAAACTTTCCGTAAACCTTTTACTTTTGAATTCCCTTAACGTTTTTCGAAATTCATTCTTGGCATTCGCCCTAGGTATCTTATAATCATAAGTGATATCATTCTTTTTGTCGCTAGAGATATCATCCTTAATGTTTTTCATCTTGGCTTGACATGGATAATATTTGACGTCATAATGCCTTTTAAAATCCGCGTTGGACCATCTCGGTTCCGTGTTATCTTTTATAAATTTACTGGGAATAAACTTGCTGACTACTGAGCGCGTGATCTCAAGGAAGAAATTCTACGTATAATCAATATTTCGGTGATGACTATCTTTGTTAAAACTTGCAAAATTTATTCTTTAGCACGCACTTAAGGTCATTGTAGCCCTCTTCTGTAAAAAAGTAAGTTTTCCTGTCAGGTTTCCTATTTCAGACTCCACGAAGCAAAAAAGTTAGCATTTACTACTCCCTGGTCACAAACTCCTTTTATAGTTTCTATATTTAAGACTTTTCGGGACTTTGTTACTAAGTCAAGAATATTATCGCTACTAGTTGGTGAAGTGACAACTTGATGCAATGTGTTCAACGTAAAACAATTCGATTCGTAGACATATTCATTTTTACCGCCCGTTTTAAAACCATATGTGCTTCAGTCAATAGATGGGACATTGACATCTCCACAGAATATAACGTCCCAATCATTGTGTTGTGATAAGAAACCTTTAATTTCCTGATCAAATTCTAGTATTGAATTGTTTTTGTCGACTGGCCCTCTGTAAATGCACATAGATAAATTCTTTTGGATTGAGAACTTTTATTGGGGCACCAAACGCTTTTCAAACCATTACCCGTAATCACCTCAGTCCTGCTGACGCAAGAATATTTAACTGCAATAAAGATACCGCCCCAGATTCTACTTCTTCTGTCATTTCTGTAAATGGAGAAGGATGTTGGGAAAATTTCACCGTCGACAATATCAGTTGATAACCAGCTTTCTGTCCCAATATCTACGCCTGTGCTTTGAATAAGGTGATGATATTCTGTGACTTAGATTTTTTACCTTCGGAAATTTACTAACAATACAGATAATGTTCCCTTGACATTACGTTTTCTTGAATTTTTAGTGACGATTGTCTTCTCGTTAACATGGAATCCCTTATAAAATTTTCCGATTCTATCTGATTGGTGTTAAACGAACTATTGCTAGCATTGGACCTCGCCTCATTAAAAGCTACATAATTGGGCAAAGAAGATTTTAGAGGCCCTCTAATTGGCCAACACGTTAATCTAAAAAAAGCCCTTCAGTGTTGGAATATCCTATCCACTACATAACTGGCCGCCTCAGACTTAAAAAACTCCCTTCACGTCCAAAACACGACAGCAAGATATTTTCTCATAAGGTGAACATCAGAATACCTTTCCATCTTCCAATCGGAAACAAGGTACTGATCTTTTGAACAGGAAAAGTTAATATGCTGAGCGTCAGCTGATGTGAATAGTCTACCAACGACGTCTAGTAAAATTTCTCACTGCGCGAAACGTCGCTCTCTTATTCGGTCATTAATGATATCATTCCTCGTGGGCGTACGACTCATTGCTTGCAGAGGGAGTCGTCCGCTTATCGTACTTGCAGTGGCGGCAATTCGGTTTGTACGGTGATTCGTCGGATGATGTCATAGGGTCGCTGAAAACTAACCCCACACATGTGTGAACCATAACGTCGTCCTGCGTATGGGAAGGGTTGATGGGTTTACCAGTCATCCGCCGAGTATATTTTCTTTCATTAAAAGCATCTGCGTAATTTCCACTACGGGAATACTTGCACAAAATACCCGCCACCCTAACCCACTCCATTCTCTCAGCTTGTGTGAAAAATAATTCGAAATTGGTTTCGTTCCGTCTCCGTCCGTTTTCTATCCCGTTTCGAGGCAGTAAATTACGTCGTTCCATCGTCGGGATGATTGAAAATTGTGGGGATATCACTTTGCCTTCGGTGTCTTACCCCTTCGCCCTTCGACCAAGTGATGGAATGATGACGTCCCACCGGGAGTGATGAAGGCCATAGGTGGGGGTCCGGGACGGGGTACGGAGAGGGGCGAGGGCCCCGACAGGGGATGGGGGAGTGGCGAATAAGGCGCGCGCACAAACGCGCGCCTCTGCCCACCCACTCGTGGTTGGGCAGTGGTGACTTGGGACGCATTAGCCGGCGGCTGGGGAACAAGTGAGCAATGGGCCCCGGGATAGGAAATTTTACCGGGAGCCCTTTACCGACTACACACTATGCATATTTGCTGGAATTCTTGCCAAGTTGAGCCCTCATGGAGAAATGGTGGGAAGAGAGGAAAAAGCTTGTTACGAACAGGACCCCATAAAGAATAGAGGGAAATGAAAAGGTAGAGTGGCATAATGCTTTTAAACTTCTCCGAAGTCTTGGAAAGGATTACAAAACCAAGAGCAATTAAAACACTCTGGACGGCCCGATTCTTCACAGTTTGAATGAAAGGAGAGGGGAAAACATTATCTCAAATAAAGGAATTCATCAAGGATGAAACTCTCATACCAGATTGACCTACAATCGACCTACACTCGAAAGAAGCAAAGAAGGAAACATAAGTATTTCAAAGCTGAGAAATGTAAGTGAATATGAATGAAGTTAATACTCCATTCCATATTATCCCATTCGTATATTCCATTTAACAGATGTCGTTGCAGTCAAAGTGGACACTTGAAAATCCCTGAAGGTGTACTTGGACGCAATAGATTCTCTGCTGCTCTGCTACGCAACTTGAAAATCAAGAAGAAAAAAATAAGTCCCAGCATGTACAAGACGTTGGCTTACGAAACGAATTGGCTTTATGACGAGGAAAGATCTCAAGTACTTCATACATCTCGAAAGCCGTTTAACACGGAATAAAAGAGGGTGGCGAACGTGCTGTATAAAATTGGTTAATTATCATTTGCAAAATATATATGATTCCCGTCTTCCATGCTCTGTCTCTCTCTCTACTACGCCGTGTGCTTCCTCCCTTAAAGACTTCGTTGATGTTTTTTCTTTGATTAAGTCTCTTCAATTGTTTCTGTATAACGTATATATTTAAGCGTACGATTGCTCCAAGAATGTGTTCCTCTTGAGGTGAGCATGCACACAAAAAAAGAAGCAAATGGAATACTTATTCAAAGAAAAATTATCTACTATATCTGGTCCTTGAGGAAGCTCACAGCACAGTAGAGAGAGAGCATGGAAGAATGGAATCATATATTTTGTAATTGATAACTAATGAATGTAGGTAAACATTAATGTGAACCCACAAATTACTACATACATGTATCAATTGGCATGGGCAAGACAACGTGGTATTTTCTCTGCCTTGATCCACCATTGGTGGACAATCATCCACTTAATAATTACACAGGCCTACAAAAATTTTTTTTTTGGTGCCGGGATTCTTTGTGCTGATTTTAACTATATTTTTAGAGCTGAATCCAAATATGAAATCCGTTTTTATTTAACAGCTCTACTTTTTTAGATATGGTACATCTTACGATTAGTTGTTTTAATATTTGATGTATTCCGGGAAATAATTTTTAAAGTTAAATAAATCTATAAGTATACTAATTTATAACCACTCTGCGGTGTTCCTTTTATTTTCAATAAACTCTCAATAAGTTTTATGTGTATAGTATTTCTATATTGTAGGCCAATGAGATTAAAAAACAAAAATAGTTTATATCGACTTCGGTAAAAGATGGCGAAATTAGTTCATAAGGTATCCTTTAGATGGCATCCACGTTTTCTGTTCTCTTGACAGCCATTTTGGTTTCATTAGTTGCCCTTGGCTATTCGGAGCAGGTGGACGGACTTTACTTCAAAGTGTAACTTTTTGTAAAACATCATCTAAAAATGAGCTCAAGTCGAAGATGCTGTGTTAATGATCCTGATGTGTTTTATTACGTTTGTGGGGAATGTATGGTAAAAGAAAATAGGAAAAATATTACAGACTTTGTGAAACGTGTATACTTGGGATATTTTGGTGTTAAGCTTGGTGACCAAGATAAAACATGGGCACCGCATTTTGTGTGTAAAACATGTACTGAACATCTGCGGCAATGGACAACAGGACAAAGGAAAAGTTTAGAATTTGGTGTGCCAATGGTGTGGAGAGAACCTGTGAACCATATTGTCGACTGTTATTTTTGCATAGTAAATGTTTCGGGAATTAATCGAAAAAATCGCCACAAGTGTACATATCCAGATTTGCCTTCAGCTAGACGCCCGGTACCCCATTCAGAAAAAATACCGATCCCAATATTTCAGACGTTACCAGATATATCTAAGGAAGAATTTGAGTTATTTGAAAACATTTCTCATTCTATTGACGATAGTGGCAGTGACTACAAGGGGGTATCAACAATTCCTCAACTATTTAATCAAGATGAACTAAGCGATCTTGCTAGAGAACTGAACTTATCGAAGGAAGCATCCGAACTACTAGCATCAAGACTGCATGAAAAGAATTTACTGCAACCCGGTACAAAAATAAGTTTTTATCGCACAAGGGAAAAGAATATGCTACCCTTCTTAACTCAAGAAGACAATCTTACATTTTGTTTAGACGTTAAAGGTCTTTTGGAAAAAATGGGACTACTATCACAATATGATGCTAGTGATTGGCGTTTGTTTATTGATAGCTCCAAGCGTAGTTTAAAATGTGTACTTCTTCACAATGGTAACAGGTTTGGCGCAATACCAATCGCTCATTCAACTAAAATGAAAGAAGAATACGATACAATAGCATTGGTCTTACAGAAGATAAAATACCAGGAACATCGCTGGGTGATCTGTGTAGATTTAAAAATCGTGAACTTTCTTCTTGGGCAGCAAAGTGGCTACACAAAATATCCTTGTTTCTTGTGCCTCTGGGATAGCGGGACAGACAAAACCACTGGATTAAGAAGGAGTGGCCTAAGAGAGAAAACTTGCTTGTTGGGAAAGAAATCATCATTGCTGAATCTTTAGTTGAAAGAGAGAAAATCATCTTACCGCCTCTACATATTAAACTAGGCCTAATGAAGCAATTTGTAAAGGCTCTTGACAAGGATGGACCATGCTTCGGCTACTTAAGACTAAAGGTGCCCCATATAAGTATTGAAAAACTTAAACCTGGTATTTTTGAGGGGCCACAAATCAGACAACTTACAAAGGATCCTGCTTTTGTTGAGTCAATGAATGAGATTGAAAAAATTAGTTGGATGTCATTTGTTGAGGTCATAAAAAATTTTCTAGGAAATCACAAAAGTGAAAATTATATTGAGCTGGTAAACATTACGCTCTGTAACTTCAAATCACTTGGATGTAATATCAGCACAAAATTTCACTACCTACACAGCCACTTAGACAATTTTCTTGGAAATTTAGGAGACACAAGTGAAGAACAAGGTGAAAGATTTCACCAGGATATAAAAACAATGGAAGCTCGCTACCAAGGAAGATGGGATAACCATATGACGGCAGATTACTGCTGGTGCTTAAAACGAGACTGTTTGAACAAAGTGCACTCAAGAAAATTGCGCAAAAGAAGCTTCCGATGTGTTGAGTGATGTTTTTATGTATTTTTTTCTTTTCAATTTGTTTTATTACAGTAAAAAATTTTAGTATTTGTTTTCAATTGTATTGTAAAATTCTGTTGTGTTTGTGGGTGATTTAACAGCCCTAGAAATAAATCAAGTCTTTATATTTAGTGGGTTTTATTATTAATATAATATTCCCATATCATCATTTAGAAGATTTTTTTACGTAAGTAACAACATATCTATATCTTGTAAACTATAGCCGATAGGAAAAAACTAGTGTCATAATTGGATTCAGCACCCCAATTGTTCTTTAAATCAACATTAAAAGCTCCGGCACCAAAACCACTGTTGGCCTGTGTTATCAATATGACAACTAAAAACTCAATCGCACTCGATGCTCCACTAATGTACGAGAAGTCATTAAACCAACATTCGGGTTCCTTATCTACTGCAAGCTTTAATCCAAGAAAGGCAATTTGTAATATTTGCAAATGACCTCATCTATTATGAATTGCCAATCTAATAGCTATGAACTATTATCGTTACTATATCCAATACTCCCTTAATAAAATTGGACAAAAACACAAGGTTAATGCCAAGGATTTTCAAAAAAAAATCAGTTTTAAATTTCATTATGTAATGGCCATTTCGCCGTGAATATTGTATAGCGTTATGTCCTCTATCCTTGAATCAGATGAAGAACAACGTACTCCACGCCGGATTATGCTCGGGGAAGAGAGTCTGGCTGGTCGGGAACGGAGCGTAATTTGTAAAATTTAATGCCACCTATTACAACATTGATAATTGTATATTCCGGCCACAGGTTTATACAGGAATCAATACAGTTTAATTAATGGGTTTTAATCTAGAAATGACGCAATGCAATATTTCTTAATTCATTCAATAATACTTCTCCTGCTCTTTTTTCTCAATATCCTGAGTACTCAAAAACGCTCTGTATCATAATTCACCAGTTATCCGCCGTGGTCGTGGACCTTGGGTGAGAGGATGCAATCGTGCTGAAGTTGCCATAAGGCTCCTTTTCTACGACCGCACACACTGTCCTCCGCACGCCTTTCCCTGAAATCCGCATCTTCTATCCTCCCCCCCCCTCATCCTCGCCGCGTATCCGTAACGCGCCCGCACTCCAGGCGGCAACAACGGTGGAAAACAGCGACGATCACGGGCACCGCTCCCGATCGCTCGGACTCAATCAAACGCCCTGGTGGGTAGATACGGGATAATCCCATCCGGGCTTCACTCCCTAATGACTCCCGCTCTTCAAACGTTGAAGAGCGTTGATTCCTGGTCAGGCCTCATTAAGAATATGCTGCAAGTTTATGTGATCCTCACGAAGATTAATTACAGAATTGGATCCCGTGAAGTGTAGAGGAGCTAGATTTGTAAAAGATTGTTACGATAAACAAAGTAGCGTTTCCAAAATAGTAGAGCAGCTAGGCTGGGAATCACTCACGGAGAGAAGGTTAAATTATAAATTGAAGCTCTTGCACAAATTGGGAGTCTCATTAGCAATGGTGTTGAAAGTGTGTTATTACGCCTATCATACTACGGTAGGACAGATCATGCTAATAAATTTAGAGAGATTAAGTGCAGAACAGATAGATTAAAGATATCATTTTTAGCAGACGATAGGGGATCACAGTAACATTGTTCTACCGCGGTAGGGTCATGTTCGGGTAAAATTATTTTGGTGTGTATTCATCTCCTGCCACACACCTTGGCTGTGGCTTGCAGGGTATGTATAAATAAATAAAATAATAAAAAAACTAGGTTTACATCCGAGGAGTTGATGCGCACGAGAGGGAGAAAGAGGGAGTGAGATGAAGGGTTAGGGAGAAGACGGAGCGAGAAAGAGTGGCAAACACCTAACATAAAATGGTGGAGTCCGCTCATTAACGCAGTCAGGAATAACGCTCTCCTCCGCAAATCTCGGATAAATATTTTTGAGAACTGCACGTCGGGTTTATTATAGTGGTTGGGGAACCAGGGGTAATCAAATCATTCAATTAAATCTCGCGGGGTGAAGGAGTGTCCCGGGAAGCGAAACTCTGTCATTGATTTCACCCCAAACGTAATATGGTGAGCAATAGTGGCATTCGCACTGGAAAAAAATGTTTTATAAACTTGATGGTAGGTCTTAAAAATGAACAGAGCCCTGGATTGAGAGTGGTTCCAACAAACCTGGACGCTCAGGTTAGTAGGTTATAGAGAAATTAGGTCCCAGCAAGGTTTCCACACCCTTCACGTTGCAACCACTAAAGTTATTATCGAATAAACAGATTTCAACAACGTGTGATTTATCCTTTTACAACCCTCTTGTATTCATCAGTGTTAAGGGAGTCGATTTTATTTGATTGATGATCTTCATTTTTTTCAATTTGGAAATACTAGGATTTCTCCGTGAATACATTGCTACTCTCACCACACCTGCTACCCGAGTCGCAAACTAAACCGCGCCAAATTTGACGACGACGGAGCCTTTCCCTTCGGTATGTAAGGATTCAAAACCTCGTGATAGACGCACTGGCCTCGAGAGGTCTAGGCAGGCGATTAGTCGAGGCAGGCTGTCCGAAGCTCCGAGGGATGAGAGCAATTTCCTACGAGCACCAGTTCTATCCTTTACTGCGGTCAGCTCAACAAGTGGGGGGGATGCCAACAGTTAAATCCACTTCCCTGGAGACCGCCTGAGAAATTTATAATGACTCTCATCCAGTGAAAAAAATTGTTAGTTTGGCTTTAGAAAAAGGCAATGGTAGTTTGATAAAGTTTTAGATCATACTCAGCAATATAACTATTTAATTTTCAGAATATGATAAACAAGGCAGCGAAACTTTTCATTTTAAGAATTGGAATTCCTGCGTTGTGTCCGCTTACGTTTTTCATTTTTTTAATTATTAGGCTTATTTTATTAATCATTAGGCTTAGTCACGACGGTCATTATTTTTGGTACCACATATTCATATTTGCGATAAATTTGCTTCGTTCAGAACAATTAGACACATAAGTTTTAATGTCCTTGGATTATGCAAAGAAATTCCTTCAACCTGTAAAATTGAAACTGCTGCTTTTTCGTAACATTTCCAAATGCAATCAAAACATATGACACTCTTAATTAAAATGGTTACGGTGAAAACACTACAAGCTTAAAATAGTTACCTACACTGTGGAACATTCAAACGAATTGCTACTGATGTTATTTGTGAACCGGATACTTCCCCCACAGTCTTTATGACTTCATACCGTAAGACTTGGCAGAGAAACTGAGAATTATTACTGCGATAATTAAAATTATAAGCTAGAGTTAAAAAAATAAAAAAATATTAGAATGTTTACGCTGATTTTATAAATGGATGCATTAACATCAAGGGAATGGATGAATTCACTAAATACAAAACATTTAGTAATTAATAGAAATTATCGATCTTTTATTTCGGAAGGTACCAAGAGTACTTCTTCTTTAAACTACTAGATTAAAATACTTCTCATGAAGTTTCATGAGAAAATATTCACAGCTTTCAGTGTCACTTAAAACTACTCAAAACTGTTTCCCACTAACTTCTTCCCCTAAGTACAAATCCACGCATCATCTCTTGCTTTTCTGGAGTGACGCAAAAACATTCTGTTTCATAAGAAACTCCACTTTTTCAATTAAAGGAAAAGTAATAACTTTTTTAATTCCAAATAATGATTTTATCTTACGACCCGGGTTTCAATACATACATGCAACATCATTTCAGATACTATGTAATGGAACCTGGGTCGTAAGATTAAAATATTAAGTGGAATTAACAAATATGCAATTCTTTCTTTCCGTAATGGATACGTTCCACAAAGTCATGCCTGAAATAAATTAGTTTATTGCACTCTTTCAGTACAACTATAATAATATATATTATGAATAATTACAGTTTAAATATCTTGCATGCATTGCAAGGACGTCTCTTTAGCAGTAATGTTGAAAATTTATTATCACCCTCATCGTACTACGAAATGAGAGATATTGTCAATAAAATTAGAGAGATCGAGTGTGACACAGCTAGATTTAAGATGTCATTTTTCCACGAAAAATAAGAGATCAGAATAAGATAGTTCGACCTTGATAGGATCATATTCGGATCAAAATGTGTCTGGTGGGTATTCACCCCACTACCACACACCCTAGCTGTGGCTTGTAGGGTACTAAAATATCTTACCATCTAAATTTATTCTTCCAATAACAAATTACCCACTGATCTTGCATGACGTAAATGACCTCGGGTGTCGGTCGCATCCCCTACTAACTACTACTACTTATTTAAAATTTTTGATTTCCATGTAATCATGCAGCGGATGTAAACAATGTTACATGTCATCAAAAATGCGAAGAAATTGAACTTTACTGTTCAAAACCATGATTTTTCTTTTCGGTCAGTGCTTGTGATATTTTATTTTTCTATACATATTTTCATTTCTGTATCTTAGGAAAGTTACAATTCAATATTTATAAATGCTTGTTAAAATTAGCTTGAAATCGTTACTAAAGTTCATCGAACGACTTAAAAAGGAGCAAGGAAAACTTGAATATAAAACATGATTCTCCTCTGGACTCGAAATTCGCTCCATTCCCTTTCGGGGCAGAAAACCCTCAATTTTATGTTGCTTTAGGAAACGTACTAGTTTTCAATAATTCCTTCCATATTTTCTACTTTGTGTACTTCCTTTGTCTCTGTAATACGCATAAGTTGATTGATACATATATTCGCTTCCATTCCTGGCACTTTTGACATTCCTTGCCATGAAAGTCTCCCACATTCACAAATTACTTCCCCGGTCTACCTCTTCGTCTCTTTGATCATTCACTCTTATTCTCTCATTAGCGTATGCCTGCTTGGTGCTCTGACTCCCAACAATCCTTTCAACATGGTTAAAACAAGAGCCGTGCACTTCAATCATGTTTGTATTTTAACAGCATATCAAATTCCTATTCTTTCGTGACCAACACATTCCTTGCACTATCACTTCTATTTTAACAATGAAATTGCCACAGTTGCCATTATTTGAGCACTCATTATTTGGCAAAAGCAACCCGCCCAATTTTATATGACTCTGGTATTTCCTGGGAAGTTGTGATCATTTAAAGGAACGAGGGGAGGAGGGATGAAATTTTCATGCACTGACATTTTTGTAGCCCGCTCCATTTTTGATAGACCACCCATAACCGTTCTCTATACCAAAATGTCCAACCATTTAATTTATTCAATTATATCTACCAAACATTCTGCTATTTGTTAAATTAGTTCTTCGTTTACACTCAATACGTCGAGACACACAAACACTAAGGTAATAAATATTAAACACACAGAAACATAAAAGAAGGACACTTACAGTAGATATTTACGTTTCGACGGCACGACCGTCGTCATCAGAATCTGATGTCGACGGCCGTGCCGTCGAAACGTAAATATTTACTGTAAGTGTCCTTCTTTTATGTTTCTGTGTGTTTAATATTTATTAACTTAGTATATATATATATATATATATATATTTATATATCAGTTTATATGCAAATAATTAATCTCGACGTATTGAGTGTAAACGAAGAACTAATTTAACAAGTAGCAGAATAATGCAACCATTTCAGAGAGTAAAAATCATTCGCCTTGACCGGGATTCGAACCCGGATCCCTCGATATCCGGCCGAGTGCTTTAACCATTTAAGCTACCGAGACGTCCTCTTACACTCTGAAATTTTAAAAGTACAGTTTCTTGAAAGTAGCAGAATGTTTGGTAGATATAATTGAATAAATTCTAAGATATATATATATATATATATATATATATATATATATATATATATATTCATTCACATTGAAATAGAGATAAGGAAAATGGTAAAGTGGTAAGTGGTAAATGGTAAGTCCTTATCTCTATTTCAATGTGAATGAATATTTATTCGCCATATGGCGGTATTTCGTGTTTAAATGTATATATATATATATATATATATATATATATATATATATATATATATATATATATATATATATATATATAAAGGTGATTTTCAAGTACAATTATAATTATATTTGAAATATATATATATATATTTATTTATTCCGCACTCAAAAAAACTCCGCAGGATGGCAGTGGAAGGGAGAGAGAAAAAATAATCCAGCCCTCGACCCATTTTAGGTGATGTTCCTCCCTCCGCCTTATTACGTCTCGCGGTTGGAGAGCTCCCGCACTCCTTGAATCCATCCCTCTGCCTCTCTCTTGTCCTAGACGCGTGACGCTCGCTCATTTAAGGGTCCCGCCTATCACTCTTCTTCGTCGCCGCGAAACGATGCGATCCCCAAAGTGACAGCTTCTACCGCGAGAAAGAGAGAGAGAGAGAGTCCTCACGCTCGGCCCGGTTTCGCTGAAAAAGATAAAATAAAATGACACGAGCCCTTCCCACTCTTCCTTCCCGCCTATTCCCTCTTCACTTTTTATCTCTCATATTCATTCCTCTAGGAATCCAACCGCGCAATTTTACTTTCTCCGTCGTGGCTGACAAGAACATCTTCCCGAGTTCCAACCAAAGAGTTAAGAGCGGATAAGATGCCGGAAGTGAGAAATGTATATTTCACATCCCTTCATGTCCGATGATGGAAAATTATTTTCGTTCAAGCAATTTGTTACGGAGAGCGGAAGTACTTGCGAGTATGACGACAGAGTTGCCAGCAAATCCCCCACCAAATCGAGTGCTGGCCAAAAACTGTGTATGTGGTTGCGCACAATGACCCATTGTTACAGTTGATTTTGTTAGTGCATCGGACTTTTACCAAACTATTACAAAATTTTGGCATTCTCAGTAATTACAGATATTCGGAACAAGCAAAGAATATTATCCTCATATAAATATAATGACTCTAAATTACGAAAAAGTAAGCGAATATCCTGACTGAGAAGAATGTATCTTGATTTTCCATGTAAGATATATTCCTCACGACTCGAATAAATTTGACGTGGAGAAGTTGAGGCTACTCCTTCTATTTTTAATAAGAATAAATTCAACAAAGTAACATATCAGACGTGACTTTAGATAATTGCGAATGTATAAGTGGAAGGAACATATTTTTCCTTTTTATCTAGTTTCGTTCAATCAATCTTTTGAGAGGACTAAACAGACTAATCATTCGACGGCAAGATTTGTTCGCCCTTTAGCAGTAATCCCAAAAATATGTTACAGAATTTACGAAAAAATTGATACGATATTTCTATGAAATTACAAGCTAATTTATTGGACGTCTATAACGGGCACTCCTACCTTCCTCGTTCTTTTTAATGTCAAAAATTGGGATTCACCATCACGAGAAAAATGAAAAATTCCCTGCCAACTCTACCTTTTCATTGAAAATTTAATTAAACCTTTATCTATGATTAAAAACGACTATCGTAATTAAACTTTTCTTATGAAACTCGAATATTAAGCCCCTGTAATTACAGTAATCTCTCTACATTAATTAAAATCTTATCCCACGAGAAACTCAAAACAAAAAACACCCTAGACTGTAAGGGATCTTCGGGTGCCTATAATGACAACAAACACTTTATGACTTTCTAAAGGCTAACACTTCATTTACCTTTTTCAGTTCGTACGGGCATCATGATGTAATTCTTTCATAAAGGGAATATCCATTCTCGCAAAAGTGAAACTAATATTTTAACATCAAGTCTGTAAGTAATGGCAAATTAATTGCACATTTAATCCTATCAGATTAGGAAAAATCCATATATCTCTCGTATATACAAAAGACATGCATATGGTTGACCTCTCTTGGTTGATCCTAATGTTTTTGACACTCATTTGATTCCTATGTAGCTGGCAGGTTTCAAATTTTGGCATTAAACGCAAGATAAATCTAGGGAAACAGTTTCTACTTCGTTTCGTACACTGCATGTATTAAACATATTACTTTCCTCCCTGGACCTGAATTTCCAAAAATTCCGTAACTTTCCTAAATGTTGCATTCCGCTTCCCCAATTCATCAAATTTGTCAAGCCCCGTCTTCCGTAATAGTTAATTCTTTCTCGTGAAGCTAGTCTTGCCCATAAGTCACGTTATCCCATATATTTTCATTTATTATAGTCTGTAACCTTTCTCTCTGGTTTGCAAATACATATTGCGGTACAGCGACATTCGTATTTTTCTCAATCTTAACATGTGCATGAGCAAAATAAATACATTTATAGTGGGGTACACGTTAGATAAGTAATATTTCGTCTTCGTCATGATCATAGCCTATCCAGTTCTTATAACATGAAATGAAAAAAATTGCAAAACTTTACTACGTTTAAAACGTTTGTGTGAAGTCTTAAATCATAATTTTCGATTATTATAAGGTAATCAACCAGTCTAGGTAGGTTTTGGCTTGACACAACAACCAAATAAATATTTTGTGACTCCTAACAAAACACAATCCAGCAACCTACTCTACATCAGGTCCCTCTTCATCTCTGTGTACTTTCTTCATCCCGCCCAGCATCCCTGTCCTGTTCCGGCCCTTTCCTCATTTGCCTAACATTCTCCCCTCAATTACAATCTTCAACATCCAACTCCCGATGAATACGCTCTTCATCCATTTTTCCTCTTACGATTTCTCCCAATAAACCCTTCTCCTCACCCACCATTTCTAGTACTTCCTCATTTGTTTTCCTCTCGGTCCATTTCACCTTTTCCATTCTTCTCCACACCCACATTTCAAAAGCCTCCAATCTGCGTCTATCCTCCTGCTTCAGCGACCACGTTTCCGCGCCGTACACAGCTACGCTCCATATCAGAGTTTTAACGAGTCTTTTCTTAACATCGTTACTAAACGTCCATGCCATCAACTCCCTCCTCCTTGAGAAAGCCTCCTTGCCTGGCGCAATTCTTCTCCTTACGTCCCTACTACTTTGACCGCGTTGGTCCAAAATACTGCCTAGATACGTAAACTGTTCTACCTGCTCTAGTTTTTGCCCTCCTATTTTAATGTTTAGACTAGCCTTTTTCTTTCTGGAAAATCGCATATCCTTTGTTTTATTAATATGGGTTCTCATTCCATATCTATCGCACTGAGTTTCCAATTCGCTCAACAATGCTTGCAACCTCTTGGCTGACGGAAAAACTGAAGCTTGGCCATCAGCCAACCTAACCGCTTTTACGAATTTCCCTCCGATCTTCATCCCTATCCCCAGTTCTTCCCATGCCTCTTTCATCATTTCCACCACATATACGTTGAATAGTACCAGTGATAATGGACGACCCTGACTTACACCTCTTCCTAACACTGCCCATGAATTTTCTATGAGTATACTTTTTTTTTTGAGGATACTTTTTTATGCTAGCAATATTTTGTCACGATCTGTCAGTTAAATTTGACGAAATGCAATGAAATTAATCATTTTCCAGATTATCTAAAAATACAAGCAAAATCTGAACAATGTCTAAAACAATTTGCATCGACATCAAATTTCAAAATGGGCCTAAACATCTAAATACTTTCCTACACTAGTCTAATTAATTTGTTCTTCCATTATGTGTTCCTTCATTTCCTCGAGGAGTCACCGCTTGCCTATGGCTCCTTTCCACCACCATGTTCAGCCTCTTTCTCCACTACATCCTACCGTTCCTCGTCTCAAACTTGTCTCGAAATGTTTTCAAAAATTAACTGGGATGATCTCAACGTAAAAAAACCGAAGAAAGTATCACCATAGTCCTGCTTTTGAAAACAACCCAGTCATTGTCTTCGCTCTTCCGTACTATTTTCCACCATGCCCTTCCAAATGGCCCTACAGAAACACTCGGAGGGGACATGACAACAATTTGTCCCCCACAATGCCGCTTTCCCCCTTTCGCTCCGCTGCATCGAGCGTTCAACAGCGAACATTTCAAGCTTTAAAATCCCGACTGGGGTCTCTTTTCCTCATGACTGCCTTAAAAGGAAGCGGAACTCCAAACTGTGGGTCTTCACAGAAAGTAACCATCGTCCTAACAGGTTGGCCATTAACCGAGTGGGATGGAATTAGAGAGAGGGACAGTTAGTGACAAAGCAAAATGTCATATTCATTTCTCTCGCCCTTCATCTTGTTGCGCTTGGATTGATAAATTAATAATATTCTCAAACAATGACATCAAGACAAGATGTAATCGTAAAAGTAATCCCAGCTATCATACAATGCCGCTAAATGTAATATATGATCAAGTGCGCAAAAGCAAAATCCTTTTTAGACGCCCTGGAAAGAGAACCGATTTGTTTTTCGTTCATTATAAATGCTAATTATGCCCAAATGACTCCGATGGGAAACATGTTTATGCGTGGAAGAATTTGCCATAGTTAAATCAAGTATCACAAACTTTGAAATAAGCATACATGGGTAGTAGAATCGTGAAAGCAAAGAAGACGCTCTCGGAAGAAGTAAACACTAACGGAAGGAAATGCCATCCACAAAAAAAACGAAAAGAAATGGTGTCATTATTACTTGAGTTTACTATCAAAAGATTTTAGACGTGGACCGAAGAAAAAATAACAAAAAATCACGGCAGTAAAGTGATTCCGTAGAACGATGAAAATACTCAGCACGCAATGGGAACATAAAAGGAGGCGGAGAATACGGAAATCCCAAGTAAGAGAGGTGAAATGGAAAGTCTATGGAAAACGTTGAAAGGAAGAAGAAAGGTTCTTTTTGGTTTGCTTTGTTCTAAGACGCGATATAAAAATTACCAACAGTAATTAAGGTTACGATGGAAGAATTTTTTAGAGACCAAGGGAACTAGCGCACAAAGGGGAACAAACAATAGAGCCGCCCATGGAACGATGAAGTTATGTGCACATCGCCCAAATCCTCGACGACTGATTGATTACCAGTGACGATGGTCGACCATACAAACATATACATGCATGCCCTTCATCAAAATACTTTATTTCAAGTTAATTCAAGAAGTGACCCTCTTCGGAAATTGTTCGTACTAATTTGATAACCCTTTCACCTGTGTCACCTTCGTTTATTATTTGACGCAAGGCCTTCTCTTCCTTTGACTTTCATCCACGATTTTATTCACTTTTCCCGTCCCTTCCTCTCATACCATTTCCTGATTCATCTTGAGTCATATATACGCATACCCTTCGAAATTCAACTCTCATTCGTTCAATATGACCAACCCAGCAATTCGCACTTTCTTTTTACTTGTTTGTAACCAATGCATCCTATACTCATTATTTCATGAACCACACGTTCGTAGACATTTCTCTCATAATGTTATCACAAATGCTCCTAAGTAGACCATACCAACTGGATTTTTATCGATTTCATGCTTGTTCTGGTTTTATGTCAAATCTTTATTGCCGCACAACAACGTGGGAAGAAACACAGGCCTGTATGCATTATAAAACAGCCATATTTTCGGCCTTAGAAAAAACATCCAATAACGATAAGGACCTTCATGCATACCTCGAATATTAGGCATACATTGAGGGATATAATAATTTTTATTCTACAATGAAATGTTTTTTTTCTCTCTCTCTCTCTCTCGCTTCCCTAGTTGACAGTAGTTTCGCTCGCCTCTTCTCCCAGTCACAAGATGCTCTGTAACAACCCGTGTGACGCACCGATGGTCGTCGGGAAATTGTACCGAACGGTGGCTGAAACATCGCTGAGGAATATCTGCCGTCTTCCTGGGGATCTTTCGGGTGGGAGGAAATCGCAGTCGATTCTAATAATAACGTCCTTAGCGCGTCCTCAAAGTGTGTAAACCTCCGCGGGAAAAGACGGAAAAGGACCGAGAGAGATGGGGAAGTCCAACTACTTCTAAAACCTATATCCCCGTTATGCTCCTGTTTATTCCCGCGGTATTTGTCACCGCGGAGTGCTCAAACGGTTCTCACGAATCTGCTCAACCCACAAAAGCGATCGTTCCGCGACCTTTTCCGAATCGTTCCACACCTGCAATGACCGAAATCTTGCTGACATTCCCTCCGGGATGTTCGCTCGGTTATTAGGAGAGCACTTGAAGCTGCGGTGAGATCGGCAGTGGTGACGCCGCTCTCATGTCGTCACAACGGCTATGAAAGAAACTCGCGAAACCATTCTCCGTTGGAGCTAAACCGTAAAAAACTCGGCATTTCCTCTCATCTTTCTCTCGGATCAGCAAATCTACCTCCGTTCTCGACGTTCTGGCAGGAAGGGTAACGCGCGATTTTTGCGCAAGTAAAATTTTATGTCCACACTGCGTTTTTATTCGTGCGGTATTCATGGTTATTTTACCTCAATGGTAGTGAGACCTGGTAAATAACACTGGCATAAGAGTGTACTTATATTATAAGCATTTGATTGTAGAACTCCAAGATAATAATGGAAATCAACTAAACAATTTGCATAATTACCAGAGAAAAAGAATGTTAAATAATAATTTATTTTGAAAAACACAGCCAAATCAAAATCGAATTAATAAAAATATGAGTTAAAAATCATGCAGATGAAATATGAAAAGATGCATACCTACGCTTGCAAGTCACAACAACGAGTACACTGAATGCCTGCAAAATAGTTCTAAGGGCTATACTACAGAATTCACGGGGCTTCTTGTTACAAATATTCAAAGAAATGAAGGCAAATTCGACTTAATTCGGGAACTAATTGGCAGCTCTAAGTACAAATATCAATGCTAATATAAACTATTAATTTAGATCGGTTCATCCAAGAGCGGGAATCATCTTGGTTTCGTGGCTAGTGTAATGGCTTCCCATCTCCAAGGGCTATTTGAGCAAAGGCGGTTTTGTTTTTTTGGCATGGATAAAAGATGAGATGAGATTTCTATGAGACATATCAAAATTTTATGTTGCGATGTTATTAAATATTTATTAAGTATTTGAAATTTTTCTTTGTCCAATGCCCATTGAACTCATTTACCTAGTTTATTTTGAATTAAGGGATCGGGATGATGGAGTCGCTATTTTACCTTCGCTTCCCACCCCAAGGGTCTGAGTTCGAATCCTCATGGTGGTAGGATTTTTCAGGGGTGCCTCGATACCTACTTGAAATACTCAGTGGAGAGCACTTCAAGTGGAGAACGCCGTCCGTTTTATGAGAAATTGTTCACCTCTCCTTAATAGTAAGCTAATGCCGGCCCCAGTGGTGGGGTAGGGTAACACCTTTCAATCCAGAGGTCGTGGGTTCGAGACCCGCCTAGGTCGGGCTTCCTACACCTAGGACTAGGGTGTTACTATTGTCTTTATTTGTACTATATAAGGTTTCGGTGGAAGAAGGGATTATGAAGTCTCAATCTTGCCCCGATAAAATCGCTAAATAAATAAATGCCGAAGAAGCTGGGTTTCTCTCTATCCTTCCTCAATCCCTGCATATCTTACCAAATTACCCACTTATCCCCATTGGTGAAAGTGACCTCGGCTGTCGGTCGCATTCCCAGATAAAACACCAAAAATCCCGGAGTTAATGCCTTAAAATAATATCTAATGAAAACTGTAAAAAGAAGAATAGATTACCTAATTCGGCACATTATTAGGGACGATTAGCAGAAAAAGATCAACTTTGAGAGAAAAGTGAACAGCGGAAATTAAAAAGGAAGATTGAAAGATTCAATTATTGACAGATGTCTGAGAGAATAAATATGCAGACGTGAAAAACCGCATAATTTCAGGCTTAACTTTGTGGAAATATTCCGCATTGAAGAGCAATGATAATAAACAATTGAGATTTTCACTACAGAATTAAAATGATTTCCCATAGAAACAATATAGTATAGTAAAAATCACATTTGTTAATTATGATCTCTCTCCAATACAGAGTTTAGCGGATAGGCAACCGTGTGACTATTGGCATCCAACTCAAATTAGCATTGATTAGCAGTAAGTTTTAGTGTGTTGAAACATTAAATGCCGGTAGATTTCAATATTCAACGTTTGTAAAGGTTTTTTAAAATTTCATAGCCATTACGACTAATGTCGATGCGTGAATCAAAGAAATATTTTTAGCCGGAACAAATTTTCTATAATAATGTATTTCCACACCTGTTGCTGTCGTATTCTATTCTTCGTTCGGAGATTTTTTCTTAAATTCCTATCATCTAAAATTTACCATGCGCTCAGTATCAAAAGTGCTGAATTTTTGTAATTTTCAGCGAAAGATATAATAATGATAGCTGATGTTTTGGAAGAAACTGATCAACCATGCTGTTCTACAAAGTATTCTTACTAAATTTTTACTATTGCTATGCACATTTGCCTATTGAAATGGGTAGGTTAATGGACGTTTTAATATTTATGAAGTGCCATCCTTGCGCTCATAGCAGAGTTTAATTGGATTTTGATTTACATACATTCGCATTTAATTTTATTTACGCGTTATATATATGTAGCAAAATATTACCTATCTTATTTGCTGGAAACACATTTCAGTGCAGTTTATTCATGGATATATTATAATTGGGTGCAATTTTAAAAATCAACATGTCATTTATAATTCGTACACCATCCTCCCAGTTCAAATGAATTTATCTGTTATTCGAATTAAGTCTCAGATAACCTCTGAGGAATGAACTACAACCCTCGACCTATGACCGTGTCGTACGTATAATGCCAACATCGCGTTTTAGCCCAATTTCCCCCTTTTTCAAGGATCATTATCCTCTTCAAATATCTGGAAAACGTCAACAGCGAGCCTCTCGATATTTTATTGAATACATTCATAGATTTTAGCGAGGGGAGGACGGATTCGTTTTCGATTATAAACGAGAGACACTTAATATCCGGTGATGAATCGCGCCAAACGCAAACATCCACCATAATTGCCGAGCGCAGTCGCCGATTGTGGTTTTGATAGCCGCCCGAAATTAAATCCCATACATTCCTCCGCCCACCCCTCTTCCTCGATTCCATCCTTTCCTCCTCCTTCCCCGTCAACCCACACCCCTTACTACCCGTCCCCATTCCAAAAGATCTTGCATCCATTTCCTAGGCGAATTTTATACGAAGACTTTTTGCAAGGAACAAAGGGGATATGGTATAGTCAGATGGGACGCTGTAAGTCTTAAAGGCACTGGCGAATGAGGTCTCCAGACGAAGCTCAGAGCAAGTGCAAAAGGGAGGGAGAACTAACAAGAGAGAGGAAGTGAAAGCAAGAGAGAGAGAGAGAGAGGGAATGGGAGAAAGGAAAGTATGACGCACGACGGAAGAATACAATAGAACTTGACGCATGCGAAGCCTTTGCTTTTACCAACCCAAGGTCAGAGCAAAGATTGTTCCAGCATCAAAGAGAGGGCAACGAGTAGTAGTAGCAGTATTTTGGGGAGGCGACCGACAGCTAAGGTCATTTGCGCCAGAGGGGAACAATCAGCAACCAATATTAACGAAAGGAAGATGTGGGTGCCTGGATGAAAATTGGATCGGTCTGCCGCTCCAATTTTCGCGGCGAAGATTTCTGTGCGCCATTCGAAAATTTGATACCCTGCGGACTGGCCATTAAAATGCGCTTGAATGAAGGCTATATTTCAAAACAAGTAGTCGCTAATGATGGATAAAAAAATAGGACGAAAAAATCCTTCTCCGCGCTCATAAATTTTGCTCACAATTACACACGAATTCACGAACGTTTGTTACCATAAAAAGAAATAAAGTGAAAACTACATTATCGTAGATATTCAATTATTTCAATTTCAAGTAACTTACATTAAATAACATCATTATAAGACGTATTTGTGACCACGCCCACTGTTTCAATATTGAAATCACTTACGAATAAATTAGAAAGCAATATTGGAATCTTATTAAACGAAATTCAACGAGATTGATGTCTAAAGTCTAAGCGTGAGTTTTGAATTTCTATAACCCATGAATTCTTAATAGCCTCTCAATCATATCATATGATGATAACGTCAGACGCCGCATTTCATAATTTTGAGAATCGCTCTATGAAACGGATTAGAAAATGGAAAAAACGACCTTTTACAAAATAATGACAATGAAGGTTTAAATAATTTTTTTAAGTGAATCGTCAGAGAATTACGATCAAACTCAATTGGAAAAACAACAAAAATCCAAGTAAGGAGCCGAGAGTTGCGAAATTTTACAAAAAAAAAACCAGGTGCTGAATGCAAAAATGAGGTATACAGATACCTGTATTACTCGAAGCAAAAAAAGATTAAATGTACAAATCGAATAAGTACTCAAGCGGATATAATGGGCCTACAGAGTTGCTAGGTTAAGATCCCTCCCCATTTCCGGCGAATGAAGCAAGGATAAAATGAGGAGCGGAGAATGATGGGAATGAAAACCCGAAATTAATAACCACGGTACCCAGAGAGCCCCCCTCCCCAGTTTCATTACAACTTGCTCACTCTGGCGCGCGAGAAGATTTCCGCACCCCACCCACCTTTATTAGGGGGAAGATGTGAGAGCTCCCACCACAATATCTCGCTCCTCCTTGAGAATTTTCCTCGGAAAGAGGGATTTCCAAGTACTAATCTTGAGCCCATTCTTTGGCGTGTAAAGTACATATTTCTATCACCCTTGCCTCCATTCCTTCTCCCTCTTTTCCACCCTATCTCCTCCCATTCCGCACGCATTCTCTCACTAATCAAATCCCTCTCTCACGACAATTAATTAATTGATGACGGGAGGAGCTGGAAGTGAAGTCACGTCAAAAAACCCGGCGCGGGGAGACACCAACTGCATCCCCACCTCCATTATCACCATTATTATTTGGCCATAACCGCTTGTTTGCAGTACGCTTGGAGCGTCATTTGTTACGATGCCGGGTGAGACGTCGACGGAATGAAATCGAATCCCACGGGGCGCCTAGCGTGGTGTGCGTGCCGGAATCCATTTGACTTGTCTCTTCTCCGTCTCCGAGGGTTTTTATCCCGCGGACGTTTGGCGAAAAACGAGGGTAACGCACAGACCAACTGGGAGAAAGTGGGAGAACAAAAGAAGCGTAGTGAGGTTTGGCAGGACTTACTCATGGGACGTGAAGAGCTTTTTCGCTCTTCCCGATGATTGTTTGCGAAATACGGTGGGTAAATTTTTAATTCTGCTTACGCTACTAAACCACTTCATCCAGGGTAAGTCGCCATGCATGTGCATGCCATTTCATTCGTGACGAAAAAAAGAAGGCTACATTGTGAATATTGAACTTTAATCATTCATTCTCGAGCCTACCTGATAAATGAAATTTATTCACATATGTATAAACTTAGACAGCAACACACAGCATGAGAACACATAAAAGGAACACTCACACGTTATTTCTTAATAATTTCGACGAAATCGAGCTCCGTCTTCCTTTAGAGAATAGTTATCATATAGATATATATATATATATATATTTACTTATTTATTAATTTGAAAAAGACGATCTCCGGCGACGCAAAAACACACAAACACAAAGATACAAAATATTCAACACACAGAAACAAAAGAAAGGACAAATTCTCAGTACGAGTATGTATTTGATTTTTCGACGGCCTGAACGTCATATATATATATATATGATATATATATGACATATATGATATATATATATATGATTTCTATATATATATATATATATATGATTTCTATATATATATATATATATATATATATGATTTCTATATATATATATATATATATATATATATATATAATTTCTATATATATATATATATATATATATGATTTATATATATATATATATATGATTTATATATATATATATATATATATGATTTTTTGAAAGTATCTCGGAAGTTTTGAATAAAAAACTTAGACAGTAACACACAGCACGAGAACACATAAAAAGAACACTCACAATAATATCTTGATAATTTCGACGGACTCGAGCTCCGTCTTCTTCGGAAGATAAGAAATGAACTCATGATAAGACATGACAGTCATATCTTATCTTCCGAAGAAGACGGAGCTCGAGTCCGTTGAAATTATCAAGATATTATTGTGAGTGTTCTTTTTATGTGTTCTCGTGCTGTGTGTTACTGTCTAAGTTATATATATATATATATATATATATATATATATATATATATATATATATATATACACTTTTTTGGAAAACCCACACACGTGTAATGTAAATTCACTGATAGTCATAACAAACACAGAAACCAAAACACACAAAAGAGGGACTCACTGGTTCTCGAATTTTCGGTGGTCCAAACACCTTTCTCAAGAGGAATTAGGAACAGAACTCAGTTCTGTTCTCAGAACAGTTCTGTTCCTAATTCCTCTTGAGAAAGGTGGTTGCACCACCGAAAATTCGAGAACCAGTGAGTCCCTCTTTTGTGTGTTTTGGTTTCTGTGTTTGTTATGACTATCAGTGAATTTATATATATATATATATATATATATATATATATATATATATATTCATTCACATTGAAATAGAGATAAGGAAAACGGTAAAGGAACACACATAATGGACGAACAGAAGAGTAGAGGTGGTATAGAGCATCCGCCCGGCAAGTGGAGAGATCCGGTGTTCAAGTCCCGGTCGAGGAAAATATTTTTACATTCGTGATCTGCTCACATCCGCCATCCCCACCTCCCTTGTGGTCGTCCATTATATGTGTTCCTTTACCGTTTTCCTTATCTCTATTTCGTGTTTGAATGTATATATATATATATATATATATATATAACATTTGGACGGCACAATAGAACACAGAATAAAACAGATAACACGTAAAAGGACACTCACACTGTAGATGATTTAAGCTTTCGGCCTACTCCGAGGCCTTCATATATTATTAGGTAATCTACCGGATAGGGTAGGTTTTTGGATGTACACAATTATCAAATAAATATTTTGTAACTCCAAACAAAACCCAATCCAGCAACCTAAACTATATCAGGTCCCTCTTCATCTCTGTGTACTTCTTTCCACCCTTCATCCCATCCAACATCCCTATCCTGTTCCTACATCTACAGGACTGGAAAAAGTGAATCACACATTTTATTACACTCTATTGTAATCGAATATATGATTTCAAATTTTTTACTTCGTATTTTCGCCACTATATGATAACTATTTTCACTAAATGTGCGTTCTCCATTTATTGTTCCAACCACCCACGCTGTACCTTCACATTCCTATTTAATGCACGAAAGATATGGTAAATGTTTCCATTGTGATTTCATGCCCGAAGATATTACGAAAGTTTTCATGGATAAATCCAATATCGTTTCAAATGATGCTGCATTTCCACTGTAAATCTCTTTGGTCTCATTAAAAAAAAATAATTATCCTGGATGCGCCCTTGCTTGTTAGTCCACCTGGCTCTCCATATACGGGTAAAGCAATACAACTGCCTGCACTCGGAAGTTGTGATTAATTTTTATTTTATATACCTATTTTTGTATACCTAGCATTTTTGTATTATTTCGTAGAGCGACACGGCCCTCTATTATCTGATGTTTTTATTTTCTTTTTCGTTTATTTGGTAAATCTAAAAATAATAAAAAATTAAGATAAGAGACCCTTATTTCTGTTAAAATACTTAAATTCAGTACAAATGAATGTGAATTAACTATATTTCACCAATACAAAGTAATGGTAAGATTTATCGCGATTGAAAAGTACTCGTATATCGTTGCAGGTAATAAAGATATATTTGGTCTATATTTGGTTCATGATTAGTTGTTTGAGATCTTAGTGGATTCAAACATTACTCTCACCTGATGATTCCACAAGTCGATGAAACACGTTGAAGTGTAAAATATAATCTGTGGAAAATTACAAACTCTTTTAATATGGACATTCAACAATTCCACGAAGTGAAGCCTGGAAGTGTAAAGTATAATTACTTTCGTCACTGAAAGAGTACCAAGCATTATTACCGGCAACGGCTACCTATACCAAAATCAACATTTTGATATATTTTGTGGGTTATTCATTATTTTATTCGAGTATTAAAAAAAAAGCTGCGTAAGTGAATAATTCCACGAAAACATTTTATTTTATGAAAAGTGTATGCAACATTCTACACGTTTAGTTGTTTCACATTTGGGTAATCAAAGCTGAATCATTTCTGTCAGTAGAAAGACGACCAATAAAATAAATTTTACTAATCAATCAAGCACATAGTTCTACCAATTGAAAAACACACAACACTTTTAGAGTATGTGCCGAAAGTTTCGAGAATTCGATTTGATCAATTCTTGAATATATTTTTGGAAAGAAATCATTTTTTCTTACGATTTAAATTTTCAAGCATCCGTACTTGGAATCTCAAAGTTTTAAAAAAAACCCTTCGAAGAGCCCTTCATGTTTTTTTTACTCTCGTTATTTGTAAACTGTGAACAGATGAAAAGGAAAGGAGAAGAAGTGGTTTGAATTGAACTCGGTAATGCAATTTGCAACTAAAAGTGACTTGCAGAGCTCTCAAAGGAGCTCCACGAGTCTGAATCGAGCGAAGCCTTTCGCCCGCCGTCTTTGGTAATTAAATAAACACCTTTGTACTAACCCCTCACCCCAACCAAAGCAAGGCAAAGACCTTCATGATGTGAACAACATGTATTTTGCAAGTTCATTTGAGCATCTCTTGAGAAATGCCGAAGAAGAGAAGGAGAGAGAGAGAGAGAGGGAGAAAAAAGGAACGAGGGAGGTAGGGAGCTACTATATAATAACATCATAAAAAATACATTATCCACAGATTGAATTCTTTTCTACGGAATTTTGAGGTTAAAACAAGAATTAGAATAAATTCTCTACTTCTTTTAAATATCAAAATTATTTCGCCAAAGCACTTCTAACACCAAGTTTGTCAGAATGAAAGCAATAAAACGAAATTCATTCATTTTCTCGGCTCGTTTTACAGAATGATGCGTTTCCTGTTCATCAACAGTTATAGCCCACACCGTAGGGGGAACTTATTCAAATTTCCATACCGATATGACGTACTCTGGATAAAAATGATGACTTATATAACACATTCAGCCCGCAATATCAGTCTCCGAGTATCTTTTGTAAAGGGAAAAATAACAGGCGGGAGGACTCGCCGGTCGTTTTGTCGGTCTGAGCCAGAAGTTTTCCCAAGCCTATTCACGGCAAAAGTTAATTCGTCGAATTAAAATGGGTGGGACGAGGGCTCTAGGAAATGTGGGGAAACTTGCGAAGCACAAACTGTGGCGGATACTAAAAAGTCTCCGAGGTCATTAGCGTATGATTACTATTCATCACGTTTACCAAGTGGGTTATTAAGGTAAAAACTTTTAACGAGCTATTCGTAGCATAGATATCCGGGGAACTGAAACACAAAATTGGCACAAAAATCGAAAAACAAATTACACCTATATCCTTATTCCTATAAGGCACCAAATATTGACAGTATTCATTCACAAGAGAGCGGACTTTGCACCGGAAATACCGGGAGTGAAAATAGTTTTCGAGGACTGAGCAAACAAAAGAGAATGAAACACTAAATGGATTATGATCTAATTATGATATTATAAAAATTCAACAGTTGATAGTGTAGTAACTTACAAGGATAAAAGAATTTTCTGTTCCAAAACTAAAATAAATGGATAATATCACAGAATTCAGTTTAACATTTTCCACAATAAAAAAAATGTAGGAATCAAATATAAAAAAGGCACCAAGTGGAGTAGCGCTGCGTCTATATCCCACCAAAATTAAATAAAATTAGCTTTAAAATTTCATTTTTAATGCACTTGAATAAGAAAATAGTAACAAACCCGAACTTTGGTTATAACATATAATCCGGAACTGCCATGGCGAGTTAAATTCACTCATTCTGGGCACCGATGAATTGCAATTCCTTTCCCTAATGTCATAGTAGGGTTTTTAACGAAGCATTGCATGGCGAACCAAAAATTGAACCACCTAGATTGGAGTCATCCATTGACATCCCATGGAATTCAAAGCCTGGACCGAGAGAGTGGAAACCTTTAAACATTGAACTAACATGTGGTCCTTGGAAGCTCTTTGCTTCGTAATAATTTTTTTATGATATGAGCATTTTGCATCAACACCTACGCTATATTCGGCAAAAAGGATTTATGCTAAGAGTTATTATGATAGCAGCCACTGATATACTGTAGAGAAGAAAGAGTTAATAAAAATAAGATTTCTGAATTAATTCGTGAAATTTTCCATCTTGTCTTGTTTAGCTTCTCACTCAAGTTTTCAATTATATTGAGTAAAATTATACCCGAGTCCATTTTCCCTCACACGCTCGCGCGAGCACAGATACGCACCTATTCATAGATGACTAAAAATACGATGAACATAAGTTATGAATTCCGTTTCAAAATCAATGGTCGACTAAAAATACCTTCAAAATCGTTGGAAAGCGTTATGACATGGAATATGGAAAGAGGAATCGAATGAAAGAAGAGTCAGGGAGGAGAAAAAATCATAAAAGAGCAATATAATTTTAGATCTTAGTCCTTGTCGTGACTGTTGAGCCCCTACTCGTTCATTTTAGCGTATAAGCTTGGTCGTTATACCCTAACTAGGACTCCCTACTATTTTGATCGTTTTGACTATGATTTGTTGATCATAAAATGCATAATTTCCAACAAACGCTTCTCTATTTACTCGCAAAAGCTGACTTCTCGCTATAACCGTTCTCGTTATACATGAGTTGTACTCAGTCCCTCTAAATATGCCACATTATCCGACCTGCCAACTGACGGTTTGGGTTTGATCATGCATTGAGCCTTGAAGACTGCTACAGCTCCTATTATACATTTAAGTAATTTTTCGACAGATTGTGTTCTATCGTGGCAATATTTCCATAGGAATTTATTCTGCATCATATTTGATGCTTGGATCAATATGTATGTATAGTTCCTACAAATTATATTACAAATAAAGTATAGTATATTCCATTATATATTTTTTATTTTGTCGAATCAAATCAGCGTACAAAAATAACCGGAGAAATTTAAGAATTTTCAGTTTTTTTACTAACTATTACTTCGACGAACTAAGCTAAATGTCTCTGCAATTAACTTCTGCTAATGTGTGAACTCATACAAAACATTAGTAAAGAGTTTAACCGAATAAAATTGAATAAAAGTTGTTGCGCACCTAAATATTATAATAATTTTAGGAGAGTCATAAACAGGCCCCAGTCTAAATAAAAAATAACGTATTGAAAAATTTAATATAACCGAAATCATTAACGCATAAAATGGTGATAACATCCTTTTCCAATAAGATATTAATCCTTAATAATGGGTAAACGACTGAGATGAATAATTTGTATAACATGCTATGCAGCTTATACTGCAAGAAAAAGTCTTACACGATCATTACAAGATGCAAAACTTGAGTTGAAGTTTACTGTGACCTAAAATTTAACAACATTCTCTTCTCCGGTCGCTGGATTTATTTTGAGCACCTTTCAACCCATTAAGTAACTTTTTCCACGCCTCTCCGACTTTTGAAAAATTCCTTGAACTTTCTTATCAAATTTACGCTTAATATTTTTTTATAACCCTGGAGGCAAAATGTACAGTAAGTCGAACTGGGGGAAATTAACTGCAAACTTAAACGGAAGTTACTGACGGGCCTCGTTCAAAACAAGTTGGTCGTACGCATGTGGCCTGCGAGTGATGGGACGGCGGAAAAAAAACTTGACTAACAAGAACGAAAGAGAGTACTCGATTAAATGCACCAAACCTCTGCGGTGCTCATTACTTCGAGGTGGCCGCGAAAAAAAAATCATACCGGGCGGCGTAAGCGTTTACAAGGGCGTCCAACGTCGTTAAAACACGCAAATGTTATTTCGAAAATGAGTCTCCAGGACTAAAAATAAAACTCCGAAAACCTTCAAAGTCAAACGCAAAATATTTTTAACCCGCATCCATAAGGAATTTAGAGTTTTAAATGGATTCCTTGTGAGGCTACTCTACGGTTGGCCTTACCCTTCCGAAGCATTTTTCTACGATGTTCAAGGAGAAAATTGAAGAAATGTACACGGACCCGCACGGTAACGCAATGAACCGAATCCAAAGGTGTGACCGAGGTTTCTTAGTTTCCCTTCCGATTATCCTGAGGGTTTATTTTTCCCCCGCGATTACTAGACCAAACCTTTGCTACCAAAAGTTTATGTAGAGATTTCCCATGCTGGAACATAAAGTGGATTCACTAGAGTTTGGGATAAATATCCCAAAATTCCTAATTCAATGAAAGGACCGAAGTACTTAAGTAATAACACTGCAAGATTAAGACTTAATTTCCAAAGCTCTATCATTACAAACATCCAGGTCCACTCCATCTAGTTGCTCATGTTATCTGTCTTTAGTTGGACCTAAGTCAGAATGGGGAAAGTGACATTTATTCAAAATTTCCTCATTGAGACAAAATGAAGAAAAATAACCATTTCCAAGTCAACTTTTTACATCAGCGAGACTACCCATTAAATATGACGTATCTCGTTCTCGACTCCTTTCCCTTCCGTGAAATTAAATGTGAAACCATCACTTTAATGGTAGTCGAATGCCTTTGCGGTCTCAGTGATGACCACTGCGATAGCTGCGGTTATTTGTAACAGAAGACTTGAACGGCATGAATAAAAACATTACAATCAAGGAGATGCCTATCCTTAAGCATTTTATTTTTAATAAATTTTTGATGGATTAGAAAAATTAATTTAAAAATATATATTTTCTGTATATGTGAATTCTATATGAATTTGTCAATTCCCAAATACATTTATCTAAGATAATGGAAGTGACACTAAATTTTCATCGTCTAGTGATTAGTCATTGTTTGCTTCCAGTACTGAGCTGTGCAAGTTATTTAATGAGCTAGTACCAAAATCAGCACGTTCTTTCCTCCTCTTCATCTCGGTGCTGAAACCGAGTTTCTTTCCAAGAACGAGGAATGCAACGCTAAGTAAACCTTACGAAGGTGAAAGAAACTCATGGAGTCTGTCCAATTTTTGCCTTTTGCTTTTTAATTAAATAATATTTATTATTTCCCGGTGGATGTTGAAAAGATCAAAGGAACACCGAGAGAACTTCAAACATGCCGAGAACACAAGATCAGGCACATTAATTTTCCTGAGGCTATCAATGCCTACATAAATTAAGAATAGGAATGCAGAAAGAAAAGGTGGTTTAATTTGGCGAGGGATCATTCATCGCGTATGCCATTAGGTTAATAAAGGGGTCGAGACTATAAACCTTGGTGTAAAGCTTTAAACAGAGAAGAAAAGCAAGAATCTGCCCCTGGATACGCAGTAGCTTACCGAAGGCGGAACTACGAAAGCCGTTTGAGCATTTCCGGGAAAGAACTTTAAGGGTGGTAACTGAGAAATCAGACGGAAGCGGTCTTTTATCTGTTAGATCTGCAATATTTGATGAGGATAACATATTAATTGAGTGCAAACAATGTATGGTTTTTCACACTTCATAAAGTTACGTGTAAGCAGATTAAAGGGGTCTTTTTAAGATAGCATGCCTGAATTAAGATGAGATAAAAAAAATAAAGAAAAAGATATAGCACATTTTGTTATCCCGTTTGCCCAAACATTTCAGTTTACCTCCATGGAAACTGCATATCGTGATTTTTTTACAGAACGGAGACGACAGACAGTATACTTCAAAGTGAAAGCATAGTTAAAATAAAAAAACAAAAGAAATTGTATTCATAAATTAGAAGTGCTTTTCATTAAAAGTTTATAATGAAATTGATTACTTACAAGTTATTATAATTAATGACTTCCTATCAAAACGTGAGAGTGCTCTAAATAATAAAATATACCATTATTTAATCCGAAGAAGTAGTTATTATTAATTAAAATGTAAAATACTTTCAGTAATTTAATATCTTAACGGAACGTGCATGTGCATCCCTCGCTTTCTCAGAGTTCAAACTCACGACCTGCGACCTGCTCAATTGCACAAGGGGACGTCACCTCAGTACGCTTGCTGAAGACTGCAGAAGTGCAGCAATGAACAGTGTTTTAAATTAGAGGTGAGAATAGTTGAATATGCGATGAGTAATAAGGTTCCTAATCAACTGGCACCTAGCAAAACGGCAGAATAAGTAAAGCATACCAGGGGGAAAAACATTATTCTTTTAGTTCATGTTCTTACAGGTGAATTAGAGTTTACAAGTTTAAAAACTTGAATTCCTCGAGGCTAAATTGTTAGAGCATTTTCATTAGGTAGTTAAACTTACCCTATATGCCCGGAATCACCAGCTATAGGTTGATCAGTGATTCTTACGACTGGATAATTAGCTGGTATCGAATTACTGATTATGAATAGAATACGTTTCCTACAAATAATCTAGGTAATGCTTAATGATTTTAAACCTTCGGAGCTTAATCAACCGAACCTCTTTCAAAAACTGTCTAGATATCTATATTGTCGTAATCAATTGTCAAATGTATCCACTTAAATTTGGAAGAATAAAATATATTCACCGACGGCTAAGAAAAATGAGATAACAATTATGTTCGTTTTATCACGGGCTTAGTACCTCGATGATATGGCAGCTATTTGGATGGCCATACACCGTTTTTTAAAATAGCTTCTTTTGTATTTTTTTACGTACTTATCAGAAGATATGCTTAGACGTTTCTTTACGAATTACGACTTTGGAGCGAAAACAATTCGTCGTTATCTTAAAAGAGACTTCACGGAAACTGCGTGAAATACTCACTGCAACTTTGACTCATTTTCCTGAGATCGAACACGCACTCCGACCTTTTTGAAAGTGAAATACTTTTACTCTGTGGATTTCTTCTATTTTTACAAGCGAAATCGTTTATTTAAGGTTCAGTTCCTTTCATTCACTAAAATCGATATGAAATGAAATACACTCTTAAAATATTAAAATGAAAAGTCTGTAAGCAAAAGGTTACCCGTGAAAAATTAACAAACAATGGACTCCCATCGACTCTGATACCTTGTGAAATATTTCAGCGAGTGAGCTATTCTTCTTTCCAACAGAAAAAATGCGTTACATTTGAGCTTTTGTGTGCCGCCACGTTAATATCCTCAAAACGATACCGAAATCCACCACCAGGGAAAAATATGAGAACCTGTCAACAGAAATACGAGGCGGGCCACGCGGAACTTGATAGATCACCACCGCCATTGAAGAGCACTTTAAGCGGTTCAATTGGGCACTTTCCTTGGCGCTTAGGAATGCGAACTCAAAAGACAGAGAGATCAAAATCTCCGTTGTTGACTCTAAAACTCTGAGTGTGGATCGCGTACGGCCGAAAATAAATCAACTGACCGGTATCCTTGAGTAAGACGTCAGCCACACCCACGGGTTGTTGGCCAGCTCCCCCTTTGGCCTTGCCCTGTCCTTTTCTTCCAGCTCCGACTTCAGCTTCGGATGGAAGAATTCAACAGTCGCGTCCTGGGTGGATGGCACCGCGTTACTGTCCTCGGGCAGGGAACGTCGGGACCTCCCGCCAACTCCACCCTTGGTGGCCCGCGCCTCCTTCGCCACCGCCGCTCCCAACTGAGGCGAAGACGGGGTTGAGCCCCCTCCACCGTCGACTACGACCCTCCTCGACCTCTCCAAGCATTCCGACTCCACGCGGGACACGTAAGAGTAGAGGGAATAGGAGAGGGCAACTTCGGCCACGAAGAGGATCACCAGGGAAGCGTAGATGACCCTAAGGTGGGGGAAGGATCGCGCGCCCTTCTTCTCAGGGTCATTCTTGGAAGGCTCTCTGTCCCCGTCCGCCTGAGCACTCGCGCAACGCATGTCGTAAGGGTCTCGGAGACACGACTGCCGACGCGCTACTGACCAGAACAAAACAAGAAGCGAACCTCACCCGTTCAATCCCGTGCCCATCACTCGAGGAGTCGGTCTTCTCCCTCGAATGGAATGGGGGGGAGGGAAAGAGAAGAGGTGAGGTGATAAATGGCAAGCTTTCAAGATGCGAGTTGGAGAAAAATATTCCCGGGGGAGGGAGAGTAGGCGTGAAGAGGGGTTAGACAAAAAAAGTCTCGGAAACAATTAACGTGCGGATTGGAGTTTGGCGCCAGTTTTTTTTTCAATCCTCTTCCACCAAGCCAAGGCTCAAACCTCTCCCAACCGGATCGCCGTATCGGATTCGCGAGGGTAAATTTTACGTCCGCGTGCGAGTCGAACAAGTCAAAAGTTTCCGTCCAATGAAACAGGCCCAAAGGATTCAGCGGTGTCTTCTTTGGCCTGCCTCCACGGGAGGATGACGCGGTCGGAACTGACTGGCCCGAGAGCACGAGGCAGATGGGAAGACTCCCCCCCCCTCTTTCCCATTCATTTCACTCACCACCCTCACTCCCAAACCCCATACCCGACTCCTCTCCTCTCCCCTCCAACCTCCTTGTTCCTCCCCTTTCTCTCTCAATGCATCCATTTTTTCCACCCCTCAACTCTCTCTCCTCGCCTCCTTCCCCACCAAACAACACTCCCTCCCTTTCACCCCACCCACACCGCAGCGTTCGCCCCTTTAAACACCGAGACCTATCTCGCGACGC
Source organism: Hetaerina titia (assembly GCA_037158775.1). Classification (NCBI taxonomy): domain Eukaryota; kingdom Metazoa; phylum Arthropoda; class Insecta; order Odonata; family Calopterygidae; genus Hetaerina; species Hetaerina titia. Next base: position 50,876,090 of record CM073768.1, on the reverse strand, counting down.
TCTCCACCCTCTCTATATCGCGCACCTTCCCACCACCCGCTCTCTCTCTCATCTCCCTCCCTTCCGCGACACCTCTCCCCCCCCCCTTCGCCCTCTTCCGACACAGCCTCCACTCCTTCCCGTCTTAAAAGGGTTTGGAGCGTGGAATATGGGAGCGCTGCGCAGGCCCCACTGTACTCCAGTGTGACGGAGGAGAGTGGGCGAGAGGGCTGAAGAAGTGGAGGAAGGAGGGTAGGCAGCGGAGACGTGGGTATGGGTTAGAGAGGGAGGAGAAGAGGAAAGAGTTGGGGGTCTTGAAGAGGTGCACTCGGGAAGAGATAAGAGGAAGTGGGGGGAAAAAAGCAATCTTAAAGAGGCTCCCAGTTGGCCACGTACCCGTATGACGAGATGACGAGTTATCCACCTGCATGTGTGTTTCCTAGATTATGCGTTCCGTTCGGTGAAATAGGATTGTGAAGCACACATGAAAGGCCTCCAAATATACGGTTCAGAATCTGGATGTGTTGTGGCTTAATATCCTTCATTTATAAAAATATTAAAGTTGAACAAAAAAAATGTTCATAACATTATTGAAATGTTTGTATAAAAACATTCTACTATTTCTACTACGTAAAAAACAAATATCACTACGTAAAAACCATTCGCCTCGATTGGGAATTTTAACCCTGATGCACTCAATTTCGAAGTAAATGCAATAAGGTATAACAAATAGCAAAATGAGTATGCACAATTACGTGAACAAATAAGCTCCCAAGACATTCACACCACAATAGTACGTCTCTACCGAGGCGTTCTATTCTGGTTTAAATTTCTAGGGGGCTTTGGAGGACCAAGATGTCAGGACGAATTTCCGTACATTCAATATTACAAGTAATGTGCGCATAGAATGCGCATAGAGTGCGCATAGAATAAAATAAAATAAATAGATGTGCGCATTGCACAACAGTCTACGGCGTTAAAGGCTACTTTAAACACAAATTTGTTTTCCTTCGACAGTTTTGATTGATGAAAGCACTCGATCGTGAATCGGTGGAATTCGGGGTCAAGTCCTAGTCAATACGATTGCTTTCACACTGTAAACTTTCTACATTTTTATACTAATCACCGGATGATTCCGTCAAATAACTGTCGTAACATGTCCTAGAGTTCTCTGAAATCCTCCTACGTAGCCAGAAATAATTTTTTCTCATTCAATTGTTCCCCAACCCTTTATTTTTCTTAAAAATTAGGCATAAGCTATAAATAAATTCTAAATTAGTGTATATTTTATTGTGCAAGCCGAAGAAAAACAATCTCCCTTGTGTTTACACAAAAAGGTAGAGTCAATCTTTACGATTTAGGTTGGCAGTTCGATTGACCCGGTTTCCAAATCGCCCCTTTTACTCTCCCATGGACCCATGATTATAAATGAAAATTAGCTGGAATTTTTAAACATTTGAAAGCATTGCCATCTTTCACTTAAAATAAAGGAGAAGATTAATGGAATAACACCACCTTCAACTAACATAATGGGTTGTCCCTCTTCCGTCCAGAATGACTAACAAGGACGAAGGGAGAAAAATTGCGTCATATTCAACCTTGAAGCGGTAAGCTCTTCCTTATTCATCGCCTCGATTTGAATCGAATAAAGCATTAATTTATATTAGAAAATATAATTATATTAATTTAATCGATAACGGGGCGTAAAGAGACAAATTTTCAAGATGGGATTGAAAAATATCGTATTTCATACCACGTAAATGAGTGACCACGCGTTACTATGAGGGCCGGAATCCCTTAATTTTCGGCGCGCTCTCCCCGCCCTTTGTTCCTGCAAATCTCGAATCCTGACATCGCCCACTCGTTGCCAAGAGAGAAAGGCCGAGCAGCTAGCTATTCTTCTCCAGCTACGCACGCCCTCCGGGATGCACACCGCAGCCCTGTTCGTTTCGACCAGTCACTCCACATATACACACAGAGCCCCTCCTTCGCCCTCCCTTCCCCGCTCCTCCTCTCTCGCTAATCTTCGCCGTCGACCACACAGCTGTTCTGGTCAATCCGAAAGGATGATGGAGGCACGGGACGACGTGTGTCACATCATAAGTGAGCGAGGGGAAATGTTTCCTTTCGTCTCCGAGAGAATTCCGTCTTCTTCCTCGGTGACCCAGATAGTGAGGAACACGGGAACCGCGGCGGCGTGCAATGCAGGCGAGAGCGTTGTGTCGGAGCCTAAAGAGGCGGCCCTCGTTACGTACACGACGACTGCCTAGAGGACAGACCGTCTGGGATTAACTTGCTACCACACACATGCACACACACACACACGATGCGGCACATTCAAGTTTTCTCCCTCTCGAGGAAGAAGAAAAGGTACCATTCCTCACTGTTTGCTCCCCCTTTTACCTCAAAAATGTTTATTATCTGCTTTATAAAAAAATAACCTACCTCCCTCTTTAATATGGGAAGGGAGATCTTGTGGGTATCTTAATATTCTGAGCGGATAATAGTCGTGCTAAATCGCGAGGGTGGATGTGATGGCATCGTTGTCTTTTTAAGTCCGAGAACTTTTCTTCCCTCTTTTATTTCGTAATTTCATAAGTTAGTAATAATTTTGATTTGATTCCATAAAAAAATGAAACAGCAACTTTTTCTCATTAAAATCTAAGTTTATCCTTTCTTCTCTTATGCTTACCAAACTTTAACCCAAATTAACGATTTACACGGTACACTGTTATGTAAATATGATCATCCCTAATTTTTGGTGCCCTATCAAAGTATTTCATAAATAAACGCCCGCTCTGGATCTCTGAGACTGTATGGTAGGGATGAACAAAAACCCAGCTCAGGTTAGTTAGTACATTAATTGGGAGCCACGCTTACTTCCAACCTTTCATTGCATTCGTAATAAAGAACATGCAGGTCAGCTTTAATGAAAGCTGCCTTCATTATAAATATTGAAGGAAAATGAAAGAAAAAGTAAAGGGGAGAGGTCATTTCTGATGGGTTAGGCCACCTTTGGAAACGGAAAAATGCTACGTGGGATAAAGTATTCCTTAAGGTACCAGATAAATATAAAAGAGATGCTATATTTTTTGCAAAAACCATTATTAGGATGACGAATTAGGTGTGAAGAGGGGATTGGGTAAATTGAAAGACTAGGACGAAAGTAGCTTCTCGAGCTGAAAACGATGACTTTTAGAAAGAACTCTTAAGCCCCTGAGTTTACTTCTGACTGAGGTTATAGTCCCACGCGATATATCGGTAACATGGGCCACTCATTAAGCGGATAACATAAGATGACTCCATCATCGATAGAGTTTTAGTCCACGCTCTTCCCGTTAAACAGTCACAATAATGAAAAAACCCAGGCAAGGTTTCTCATGAATTCAATTCGGAAAACTTTATTGTATGACTGTCATAATAATAATAGGCCTTGCGTTAAAAGCCGCCTTCAATAATTTTAGTTCCACACACAATCTGAGTGTCTCTATCCGGCTTCAAAAAAGACATTTCGCGATACTACTTCACGAAAATAAAAACTGAATTCAAAATTTGAGAAACAGAAGCTGTTTTATTTAATTTTTTCGATAAAGTGGTTACAGTTACCTTCGCGGAAAATGTACTCTAATGTTGAACGTGGAGGTAGTTTAACTACTAAGAGCCAAGTAATTGTGAATTATATGGCCTGTGACATTTCATTGACGTTCAAGTCTCTAAAGGACCTGTGAGGAAGCTCAATGAATAAATTTTCATTGAAATGAGTCATAAATACGTATGACCGTTTTATAATGTTTACTGTCGATGGCGCCAGCGCGCCGTTCCCCTTTATTTCTGCCGTAGGAACCGCTTCTACACAGTCAACCTATGATTGACCAATCCATTTTACTTGCTTAGCATAGGAGAATATAGGCGAGACACTTTAAACGTCTCCCGACAAAAAAAACGGGACTTCTCGATTCCACCCGCATTTCTTAGAGGAGGAGGCAGGTAAACACTTGCGAGAAACTCTTTTGCACCTCGATAAAGTTAAAGCCCGCATCGCTCCCACTCTTTAGATCTTGCCGAGGAAGTTAAGCTCCTCCCTTTCTCGTCCAAGAAAAAAAAATAGATTTCGAGTTTTGAAGTTGTTACGATCAAAGACCGTAGTGAGGGATCCCACCCCCTTACCCCTTACCCGCCCCCGTTCTAAACGTTCCTCCCCGGTCCCATTGATGGTAAAAGACGGAAGCCCTCGCACAGTCTTTGGTGGTTCGGGGTTGTACGGGGATCCACGAGTTGAGGTTACGCTGGAGGTTCCTGAATTCCATTACAGAACTGTTGGACGAAAGCATGAATATATTTTCTTACAACCTTTCCCAACTAATGTCAAGTTTTAGAATGTGTATTTCTGTATTTAAAAATGATTTTGAAGCTGAGTTTACACCCGGTGGGGGATGCGTGGAGAATGGGCGGCTTAGTTGCATTGAAAATATTCTCATAATCAGGTCTCAAACCATGCACGATAGCGAATTATAATTAGTCTCCTCTCTTCTAGGATTATTTTTCCTCCTAAAAACTCCACATCATTCTGTCCCAAAAGTATGGTCCCGTACCTAGAAATTATTCGTCATTGTGAGCATACCTTTCTTTGCGTCTCACATCGTTCTACTCCTTGTAAATATTAATTGCTTGAAAAAAGTAATCAAAACTCCCTCCTGAAATTTTTAAACCAATCTGTCCAGTCGCACGCGCTAGTATTTTCAAATGAAAAAGTTTCATCCTGTCCCGAGCAAGGTAAATTCTTCGTCTTCAGGACAATATCACGGGGACGTTTAGCAAGTACCAAGAGATTTATTGTCGAAAGCAACATGTTAAAAAATGGAGTGATTGAAGATTCCGCGTGATTTGATGGACTATAGTGATTGTTGATATAGGTTGGTGGTTCATTCACCAATGCAGGAAGAGAAACAGAAGTTACAAGAAAGGTGGTATGGTACGTGGTATATTTCGTTTGTGTACAAAAAGTTTTCAGAAAGTTTTCCGGTGGTATATTATGTGTACAACAAGCTTTAAAAGCGCAAGTGTCCATTGAGTTGTATTTGGAATAAGAAATCCTACACCGTGAAAGAAAATAGTTTGCAGAATGAGAATTGCGGTGAGGAGAAGTAGTGGCGTGACGTGGGAGTCTCGTAGATTTTGGTATAAGTACGTCTCTTGCAAATTTGAAGGACGTTTGAAAGAGATGTTGGGGGAAGGAGGGATATGATTCATCATAAGTCCTGAGGATTTTTCTGAAACAGCTGTAATTTGGCTTGGAACATGTCACATGAATTCATTTTTGGTCAAATGTGATCATTGCTGCACCCACTAAAAGAATAGCTTCTATATCAAGTCTAAATGTTGATGTAAAATATTATGCACCCGTGTACTAGAGAAGCCAATAAGGTTATCGATCTTCTGCATATTAATTCTTCTATCGCCCATTAACTCTATCTATTATTCCTGAAGTAGTGAAGTGTTCAGAATGTTCAGCGTCATTGGTGCTCATGCATAGACTTGTGATCCTCTCCAAAAATTTTAAAACCACCTATAAAACATCCCAATCGAAGACACAAATTCACCACAGTGTTTATTAATTTTATTTTCAGCCTTCTAAGGCGGTTGATTTTTTCTTAAATAACGTTTGATCAACAAACGAAATTCTATTTCATCTTCTATCTGGAGATCACTCGGCTGGCTCGATTCAAACGAACATTAAACACGATTAATAGGCCTATTTGGATTTAAATTGGTTTGTGTTCCTTCAAGCAAACCCTTTGACTGAAAATAAATTTGATACTTACGCTTTGTACTATTATTAACTCAGGGATTTTCAAGGTACTTCGTATTAGAAAGAAAATATTGTGTTAACTGCGAACAACAGCCGTATAAAACGGTATTTTGATCTTTAAGACATTAACCGAGAATGGAGAACAGTGAAGATTTGTAATTTAATAAACATGAGATATGCTGAATGAGGAATTTCAGCAATAAACTGAAAAAGGACGTCAACATTATTTAATTTGAATCAAGGAACTCTTTAGTAATATATGATGACGAGTTTCTCAATGGCATTTTAATAAATTGTACCCCCGCTCTACGCAATAGCTTTTCTTCGTCCGACTTGGCGTCTCCTCACCCATCATCCATTTGAAGGATACAAATTGCCAAGTGGTAAATATCACCAACTTTCGCTTTCCCCAATTCAACGCAGTCAGTCAGGTCACAGTAATGAACAAAATAAAAAAACGGAAATACAATTAAAGAAGAGGAAGAGGCAAAACAAAACTGAATGAAATCCGAGACAGACTTTGAGGAAAAGGCCGATGTAATAATAAATGATAAAAGGAGAGAAAAAGAGAAAACAAAATGAATCCGCTCCTCAAAGCGAAATCCGTCCGGGCCTTCTCCGAATCCACCGACCGTCGCGTCGTCGCGTTTAAGCTATCAAACGGCCAGCGCGTGTGTGTGTATACGAGATGTCTTATATAATTTCGTGTTTGTGAGTGCATATATATGTGCTTATGTGAACCCACATAACTTATGTATACCCACACTTATGTGAAAGTCTCTCGGATATAAATAATAATTTATATGAAGTTATCACTAGTGGGCGAAGACAAAAACACAGAAACACACAAAAAAGAAAAGAAACTCATTAGTTTCCGAATTTTCGGTGGTCAAAACCACCTTTCTCAAGGAAGAGAAGGGAAGAACTGGAAACCACCGAAAATTCGAAAACTAATGAGTTTCTTTTCTTTTCTGTGTGTTTCTGTGTTTTTGTCTTTGTTCACTAGTACTAACTTCTCATATATATATATATATATATATATATATATATATATATATATATATATATATATATATATATATATATATATATATATATATATTTATGTGTGTATGTTTGTAAAAATTTGACAGCACTTTCGTGTTACTACGACTAAATCATTAAAACATATATACATATACTATATACTATACACACAGTCAATTATTATTCCCAAGAAAATAATGATGGACAACAGGTCAAATTAGTAGGCACGTAACGAGATGAATTGCGCTGGGCAAGGAGGCTTTCTTAAGGAGGAGGGAGTTGATGACGGGGACATTGAGTAGAGAGGTTAAGACAAGACTCGTAAAAACTCTGATATGGAGCGTAGCTACATGTATGTACGGCGCGGAAACGTGGTCGCTGAAGCAGGAGGATAGACGTAGATTGGAGGCTTTTGAAATGCGGGTGTGGAGAAGAATGGAGAAGGTGAAATGGACCGAAAGGAAAACAAATGAGGAAGTACTGGAGATGGTGGGTGAGGAGAGGGGTTTATTGAGAGAAATCCTATGGAGGCAGGAAAAATGGATGAAAGGCATATTGAGCAGTAATGGAATGTTGAAGAGGGTAATAGAGGGGAGGATGTTGGGCAAGCGAGGAAAGGGCAGGAACAGGATAGGGATGTTGGACGGGATGAAGCGAGGAAAGAAGTACACAGAGATGAAGAGGGATCTGATATAGATTAGGTTGCTGGATTGGGTTTTGTTTGGAGTTACGTAATGTTTATTTGATAATTGTGTCCATCCAAAGACCTACCCTAACCGGTAGATTACCTAATAATACACACACACACAAACGCACACCGACACATATACATATTTAAAAACTGCTATTCTTTTTAATATCTTCACTCCATCCTATGTTCCTCTGACGTCCTTATGAAGTTCCTGACGTCGCCCTCCTAGAATTTTATTTTCGTTCCTCTTTCTCACTCACTCAAATCCCATTTCATCCCCGAACTGCCATCGATTTACGTCCCACCCACGCGACCCAACCATCCCCAACCCTCACCGCCGCTCATCCGACACACACGCTCATGCAAGCAACCCAATCTCCCAAAAACCCTTCGCTCCCCCCCTCCAAACCCCCTTACTCTTCCTCTTCCCTGCCCCATCCACAACACCCAACCCCCATTCTCCATCCGAAAATCAACCCAACGTCGATAAACCGCCAGCCACCTGGCTTCCTCCTTCTCCCAACTTCCCCTCCCCGCCCTTGCCAGTGAAAGACGACACAACTATCATCACGTTGACGTAACCCCCCGACCGTAGGAAATAACGCCCCGTGTTTAGAGAGTTCGCCACCCGCGAACGGCCGGTGGACTCCCTAAACACGGACGTTCCTTCGCGTGATGATGGAGTTTCGATGAGTGAAAGCGGTGACGGGAGGATGGGTCGGGCATCCGGGTCGCAGGAATGTGAATACTCCGGGGAGGAAGGCGAAGGAAACCCACGACGGGGTTCAACGAATCATTCACGTGAAGGCTAAGGCTTCGCCGGCAATTTCGTAGGAGAACATGCATCGTTAATTGCGTAAACTAAATGCGATTCTTATTTTCACCGCAATGAACGAATTCCAAACGTCACAATGGTTCGAGTTGGCAGGAAGAATGAGTTATATATTTTTATTCTAAAGGGTTCGCTTGGTGGGAAACTAAAAATGGGACGCTGACTCGAGAGATTCGCGGTGGGGTGGATTCTCGTTAGTAACCCCGATGTCCCACTCAGAGTGGGCAATGTTTTTGTGCTGAATCTCCCGCACACTTCAGCGTGTGGAAGTACGCGATAGCGTTTGCCACTTACTCTTGCAGTGTTTTCATCCAGCCTTTATGCTGGGCAAAATTTAGCCTTTTTGATTTAATCGAGACCCTGCTTGGATGGGAGTCCATAAAATTGAATCAACACAGGCGTAAAAAGTCGGAGATAAGAGAGACTGTTGTTGGAATCGACACCGAAGATGGATGGAAATGAGTCAAGTGTGATTCCATAAGCGTATCCAAATCAAAAGATACCTAATCCAGTCAGCGAAGAGAAGGTACGACGGTAGACATAAATATGAATTTGATTTACTGCCGCTGAATGGTATTTTAACTTGACTGGACTGGACTGAATTGAATGAATGGGGCTGAAATTTGCTATTTGAAAAATTACTATCCCATCCACTATTGCCGTATTTAATTTTTAAACCGTGTGCAAGATATTTTTGATATGTAATGGGTGGTAGAAATATTTTATGACAATTCTGTTTCCCCCCACACCGTTAAATGATTTCACATTTCAACTTACTTGTGAGGTGATAGACATGATATAGCTGATAACAACTACTCTGAATTAAGTACTTTAATTACTGAACATGATATCCAGGTCCATAAATGGAAACTGAGGGCGGATGGAAATATATATGCATACATCGAAGAGAGAGAGATTAAGTCCTAAAAGGAATCGGTTCAAAGTTTTATGAGATATAAGTGTACAAAAACGAATTCCATTACAACGCAATAAAACAAATGAAAAACGCATACGAGCTATTACTGTCGTGGCATCTTCCGAATCTTATTGAATTTGTATCCGAACTGTTTGGCCTTCTTGCAACCTAGTACGGGCAGATTTAATTGAATGGTTTATGATTGGGATTAGAGTATCATTAAAAATGACGTGTTACGTAAAATTACGTTACATTGAAACATAAAAATACAATGGAAAAATTTGCAAGTTGAACTTAGCCCATTTCAACAACAGAAAATAGCATTTAACCAACGTCGAATTAGTACAAGTTCAGAAGTGCACGGGTAAAACGTGAAGTATCGTACCACTTTCTTTCCAATCGTTTTAGCTTTGAAAAATGTATTGTATTTAAATTTTTATTTAGTGAATATGTAACCTTTCTTTTCAGTATTTTTTTCTCAATGTGGAGAAAAAAAGATTTTTTCCATTTGTGATTATAAGACCACCGTTATTAAAGTCGTTCAATATAAATAAAAGTAATAACTATGACAATGCAAACTTATAATTTATTTTATATTCCTCAAAGAAAATGTTGAACCTCACGTAGCTAGATGAAGGATGGCTTGATGCATTTTTTAAACCATGGCTTTACGGCCTGTGCGAATAATGATAATGAGTCAATGGCTACTTCGCTGCAGAAGTCGTTCGCACCCGTCTCTAAATTTTGCTCAATCCCAGTACTCCTATCCCCAGCCTATTTCCATATATGTATTTTATTATTTCCCGCACACCCCTAATGATCTAACGTTCCATATCCCTATTTTGCATTTATTCCGTTTGACTAATGTTCCCCTCCCAGTAGTCTCCACCCCGAGATCCGATTGGGGGACTAATTTACCCCCGAAATATATTCCCGGGGGGAAAGCCTTCATGTCATATTTGAACGCAAGGCTACATATTCTACGTAGAACAATGTGGTGGTCTTCTGTTGCCTTCCACATCGCAGCACTGCGGCTGATACCATGAACTTCACTCTCACCCGCTGCTCTGGCAGCTGAAGCCACCTCAGCCTGCGCCACCAGTGCCTAACGGTGAAACTGCTGCCTTTCACCATAGGTTCAGGGATCTATTTTTCTCGTTTCTCGTTCCGATATATCATTATTTTATTTTTTCTTTTAATGTGTGGCTGCCTCGCTCCGAAATACCATTTTCATATTTTTTCTAAGCTGAAAAATTTCCGCCGGTCACGGGAATTTAACCAGGGACCTTCGGCTCCACAGGCAAACACGCCGATACGCTCTGGCCTACCCCCGTCCTCCTCAGAAATAACTAAGGGACGAATTTTCGACGATGATTGTGCAAAGGGAAAATTTTATTCGGACGAATCTAGACGTTTTTTTCCATCGCACCGAGTTATGGATTCGGACATCATTTGGTGTGGATTTTTGCCCGAGTTCAAGTACGTCACTACCGTTTGATTGTGTCCCACGCTACCATACTTCTTCTCTACAATCCACCGATATAAATCGCACTCAATGCATTACCACATAAACATATTGTGCACCCACATTGTGCAAAAGGGCGATATAAGCCTGCGCTAATTTGCTTCGGCGGAGACGTCGGACCGTTGCTCATAGATATGAGTGAATTCACTCCACAAAAATCAGATTGTTAAGCGCATAACGAAACATTCTCATTCGGATTCAGTACAACATAGACAGGCGATAAGAAATGTACCTAAGCAATTACTATGTATGAGCATACGACTAGGACTTTTAGATTGACTTGCAGCTCTGGGAGACAAACAAAACGTCAATCCCACTTCCTTTTCCCGAATTCATGGTGCTTTCAAATCAAAACACCCAAGCACGCAACTCTCCTCCAAATCCCTCTCTTTTTCCTCCCCTCTTTCTACACTTCCCTTCACCTCTCCTTATCTTCCTTTCGTCTTATCCTCATCAACCCTTAAAATCCCCAGCCACAAACCCATTATAAACCTCTTTTATATTTTGTCCGTATTTCCTCTCCCGGAGTGTATGGGGTTAAACTCTGCCAGAAGGAAGGGTCGTCTTTCTTCCTACTCTCGTTCGTTTCTCCTTCCTTCCAACATTTTATTCCCCAACTCCTCCAAAACCGAGAAAGGAAAATCAAGATTACAAATGGACCGCAGTTTGCGGTCTATTATTAATAATAGTGATCTACCGTTTAAGGGAGGTTTTGGATGAACACACTGTCTAATCACTGCTCATTTTTAAGGCTCGCATGATATTACACAGCATGCAACCCTGCCCTATAATAAACCCATACAGTTTCACGCATTTTTTGTCTCGTTTCATTCCATCTAACATGCTTAACCTTTTCCCCTCACTTACTTCGCTTGTCTAATATTCTCCCTTTAATACGCGTATATGTATAATCTCCAGCATTTCATCGCTAATCAAAATACACTGCAACCACTTTTTATACCTCTTAAAATTTATCCTCGCACCATTTTCTCCTCCCCTACCGTGCCTATAACCTCCTTATTTGTTTTCTTTACCTTCCTTTTTACTTTACTATTCCAATCTTCTTCATATCTACATTTCAAAATGTACCATTCACGCTTATCTAGCCGGGCTACGAAAATCATATCCGAGCGATTTGTAGTACACAATGCATCTTTTACTCATGAATAATAGAATATATACTTATTTATATTTGAATTGAGTATTTATTCTCGATCGGGAATAAACTACGTTAAGATATGTTCTCGGGAGAAAAAATGTTATGGTATTTTCCTTTTCTCCTTCATCTATTCCGTCAGCTGCACGTATAATCATATTTGAAGAAGTTAATTCAAGATTAGGCCTTTCCATTACTGAGACTCCTTTGCTCCAAAAAAATTCAAACAACTCTTTCCTGCTGTCATTTTTTGTCAAACAGGGTATGAAAATGCTGATTTTATGTAACACCCGTATGCCATCCGCGTCACAGCATGCGTGGACGCTGGGTTTGCACGCTCCTTGGTGAGATATCCCACTACTCCCCCTTCATCCCATGGTCCTTAAAGTTCTGAATGGCTCCGCAGTTAAATGTTCTGGTTGCGCAATACGTTTATCCATTCGTAATTGACAGTGGGAGAGAGAAGATTAATTATATACTGCGATGGTCTAAACAGTAATTGCCTTATAATGTATCAGTGTGACATAGTTAATTTGAATAATTTATGGCCACAATATATAGCGTGCAACCAAGCAACAATTCGCAAACCTAAACCTTAATCATAAACTAGGTTACGGTCGATTAATTTCTATCCTAACCATTGTAATATCATCTCTAAGTAGCAGCTAAAGTGTTCCATCTACAATAAAGTTACAAATTACAAAATCAACCACGAAACAGGCTGCGCGAGTTCAAAATCAGTTGATAGGCAATGATATCCAACCAAATACACTGGTGAAAATGTTTAACGTCGTGCACTTAACTACGAAAACTACGTTTATGGTTAACCATAAATGGGAAATTGCTTAGGGTAAAAAATTTACTAAGATATAATTGAGTAATGTGGATAGAGGTAAATTTTGAATAAAAATTTACTAATACACTAATTTTCATGAAACCTTGATAGATATCATTCGAAATACATTCAAATAAAATTTCCAACAGTCTAATGAATTTATCATTTGCATATAAATATGGTATTGAAATAATTAAATGGCAGGTAAATATGCAGTTATTAATGAAATTTATGAAAACATTGAGATTTTTCCCGTTTTGTTTCCTTAAGTTCATTGGATATAATTTAAATAAATAATATCAAATAAAGTAAGTGCGCAACTAGAAAATTATATATCATCAAGAGTATGACAAAGAGAAATATAGCAATGTAGTCATTTACAGCCTAGAAAAATAAACATTGTCCAAGTCTCTCCTCGTGAGTATTCTCTACTAAGCAATTCTGTAATAACATCAAAATAAACACCTGATGTTACCGTAAAATGTAAGCAATATCGGTTTGAGGAAATGATAAAAAATCAGCAATCAATATGGACCTATGGGATAATTATTTTTTAAGGACTCTAAATAAAGTGGAATGAGCGGAGAATTTTTCAAATATTTTACTTGTAAAGGAATAGAGTCAACAGTATTAAAAAAACAAGATTGAAAATAGGAATATAATATGATATGATTAAGCATTTTTATATAAAGTTTATTTTTTTAGATATTTAGGGTTTTGTATAAATCGCTACTTATTTTGCACCATAACTTGCTTGTGCTGATAAAACGACCATTTCAAAGCTACTTTGATTCAAATGTTTGAAAAATCTCTAATTATATGCATTAATACGTAATAAAATATTAGCACTGGCTATTATTATTGTACTCAACCTAAAATATCATCAAATAAATTTCACGACCCGGGAAAGTCAAGTGACAAAAGTTTGCTAATTGAGACAATTGCTAATGGCATACTGTGAGCTCACCTCATTTACTTCGAAGAAACCAGGAAATTATCTTAATCCTATGAAATGAGTAAGGACGGCTTACCTGAAAAAAAAACAAATAAATAATTAATTATCAATTCAGCACAGTGAAAGTGACATTTATAACTAATTAATAATGAAAACCTTTTCCATATGTTTAATAATTTAACCCTTTTTCGTAAAAATTAAGTATTTTTTAGAAGAAATCAGTATTGCTTGTTTACGTTGTTGACAAGTAAAACCCAACTAAATATCATGAATGAAATTACTCCAAAAATATCAATAAGCATGCGTTTCAATTAATATTATTATGTAATCTTACAGTTAAGGTAGATTTATGCATGGACACAACTTCCAAACAAATATTTTGTGACTCCTAATAAAACGTAAACCAGAAACCTACTCTAAATCAAGTCACTCTTAATTTCTGTGTACTTTCTTCCTCCCTTCTATCCTTCCAATATCCCTATCCTGCTCCTGCCCTTTCCTCGTTTGCCTAACCTTCTCCCCTCTATTACAGTCTCCAACATCTCATTGCCGATCAATATGCCCTCCATCCATATTTCCTGCCTATTAGTATGCCTCCCAACAAACCCCTCTCCTCGGCCATCCTACATAGTACTTCCTCATTTGCTTTTCTTTCCGTTCATTTCACCTTTTCAATTCTTCTCCACACCCATATTTCAAAAGCCTCCATTCTACGTCTATCCTCCTGCTTCAGTGACCACGTTTCCGCGCCGTACATAGCTACGCTCCATATGAGAGTTTTAACGGGTCTATTCTTACCATACTTACTCAACGTCCCTGCCATCATCTCCATTCTCCTTGTGAAAGCTACTTTGCCAAGCGCAATTCTTCTCCTTACGTCCCTACTAACTTGACGGTGTTGATCGAAAACTCTTCGGAGTCACGTAAACTATTTTACCTGCTCTAGTTTTTGCCCTCCTATTTTAACGTTTAGCTTAGCCGGTTTCTTTCTGGAAAATCGCATAACCTTTGTTTTATCTGTACATTTCAAAAGTCTACTAAAGTTTGTAAAACTACAACTACTGAACACAGAAAACCCTTTTTTCCTTAAAGGCTCTAGTGTATCTTTTTCATATTCACTTTTACATTTCACATGCCATCCTTCAATATAATAGATATACCACCGGATGCCCCATACAAGACTCAAAATATAAATAAATGCAAAGAGTTCTGGTTTTTCAGCTTTAATATTGCAATGATGAGGAAAGTGCACAAGAGCACAATGGGCACAACACAAAATGGCATTGTTAAACATCCAATGTGTCAATAATTCGTGATCAATTGAATTTGAGACGATCAATTGAAAATTATTTGTCGGTTATAAGTTTATAGAGCTGAAAACTTACTTGAAAGCAATGATTTATTAATCATCATTGTTTTTTGCCTAACCACATAGACTGTGATAACTGTTTGAAATACTGTATGCGATGAAACTTGATTTTTAACCGCGTGTTCACTAAATTTAACGTGCAATGAGTGGGTAATAACATAGCGTAATTTCAAATTACTACTGGCTATGAGTCTCTATTATTATATATTACAACGCCCATTTTTCTTCATTAGCCATGGTAGTGCATTTAGATAAACAATTATTTTACCATTCTCCCGATTTACTTCCTAAAATACCATTACCGATGCTACTAACTATTATAGGTTCCAAGGGTGATGATATTACTTTAAGAAAATCCTTGAATATAAACCATAAAATATATTGTATACGTTGCTAAAAAGTTCACATATGATTTACGAGGTTTGTTCAATAAGTAACTGAAATTTTACAATTTCATATGGTGCAGAGTACACCATGATTTCTTGCTATAAGGTCAAAGGATCAATAAAGATCGAAAAAAAATCAATAGAAAAATATCTCAAAAATCAATTCATGGCTTTTGCTCCTCGATGATGCATCTGCTCACAGTTCACGGTTTGTTTGTGAATTTTTGGCTGGCCTACGTGGAATAATATCTAATGGGGACCACTTCGAAGGGGATAATATTGATATGCGTAGATGGATAAATAAATTCTTTTCAAGTAACTCAAATTCCCGTTCTTTATTGAAAAAACCTTGTACACATCCAAGTGCTACCAAAAAAATGTATTTTGATGCTTCATCAAAATTTAAAGGAAATATTTTTCTGCAATGTTTTCTCCAATTAGTGGTTAAATGTTAGCTCACTTAAATTCTACACGCTAATCTCGATGCGTTAAGAAATCTTCAAATTAAATATTTTACAAAAATATTATGGCACGTTAATTACTCCTTATGATATCGTTATATAATATCGTTATTATATAATTGTATATAGTTATATAATATAAATATAAAAAAGTCTTATAGATTTTAGTATTTTTCTCTTGAATTTATTTCCAATCAAATGTTTTCCATATGGAACACTGTGAATTATTTCGTGCTAAACACTGACAGGTCTCAACGTGATTGAATTAAAGAATTCATAATTCAATTTAATCATTTAGAAAGTAAAAATGCGCGGATATTATCATTTACCCTTCCATCATACTGAAGATGAAAATGGATGGAACTCGAGTAATGAGATGAAAGAACGCAATACTTCAATACGAACGACGGGACTCCTTTGAAAAACCTTTTGGACTAATTACAATACGCCGTGAACGATACAGACTTCCTGCGAAACTCGCCATGTGCACGTGATGGCGGAATTTTAAATAAGGTGGTACATCTGGGTTGCAATTAAAGGCGGGATCCAGCGATCTCATCTGGTCCAGATGCACGAAAACTGAACACGAATTCAGAATACAATCTGGCTCAAGTTCACGACGACTCATAATTAGTGAGTGGTGACGTCTTTGATATTAATACACATTCTCACCTACCGAACTTAATTACCACTTTAATTTAACTCATTAAAATACCCTATTTTAATGAAAATACGCTTTTACCATCTCCGTACGACGTCTTTTCCCAAATTCGTGACATCAATACTTTCTCCCTCGGACAAAGGAAAGCAATAAATTCTTCTCGGAAGAAACAATGCACATATCCTTACATGTCCACCATTACTCTAGTACATGGAGCGCTCCAGAAGTACTAGTCTCCCCGGCACAGATAATTTTTTTACGGCTATTCAAGCTATGCGCTGCAACCTAGTTTTTGAATTATGAGTTTTGTGCACTAAGGTAACAGTTTTCATCCCTAGATTAATTCATGGCATAACCTATGAATAAGGGTTAAAACAGAATCTTGTAATATGGTCTTGATTGGTATACTTAATTTTAACATTGCCGTAAATAGCAGGCAGCTCAAATGAGAATGGTTCCGTTTACTTAACACAGCGATAATATTAGGAAATGAATGCGGCAAATATGATCCAATTCAATTCTCCGAATAGTGTGCGAGAAATATGTACTCACTCATACGGTGAAAGAAAAAGGATGAGGGTGAACTAGTAAAATACTTGTTATAATTGTTAACTAAATTAATAATTAAAATTGTTATTTTAACTAATTGCTTTAATAATAAATTATTATTCATTTTTTATTTATCCTTATTATTCTCGGGGAAAAGTTCCAGAACAAGACAACTTTTGACTTTGATGTTGAATGTCTCCCATTACCCTATGGGAACAGTATTGAAATAGCGTAGTGATGCGGAATGAGGTGTTGCGAAAGGGCTTTAAGGTAGTTTCTCTCCCGATAAACTGGGTCAAATATCTACGATGTACAGTAGTCAGGCAAACCCAATAGAAGAGCACAATTATTTGACGAAAATTTCCGAAAATAAAAATTCTTCAATGTGCAACTTATAATGAACCAACGATTTAGCCTTTAAAAATACTTCCTTTAAGTAAAAAAACCAATGCACCAAACATATGTTAAAATATAATTAATTTCCTTACTGGAAAAATTGATCCTGGATACTCTAATTGGTTGTACATCACCGGCGTGAGGTCTTAGCTAAAGCAGCATCAACATTGATTATGCTAATAAAATCTCTCCCATTGTAACATCTACACAAAGATAATTATTTTAGAGAGACTTCACAATAAAAGGAGGCATTTCCTTTACAATTTATTATTAATCATCGTGTAAAATTGCCCCGTAGAAACAATTCTTGGTAAAACTTTGAGATACCTTTTGTTTCGTGGGAACAATAAATGACGAGGTTAATGAAAACTCCAAAAATTCATATGTTCTCGCAAAAAGATTAGCTTATTTTCTTCTTTTTTCCTACCTGTAAATTCAAAGAACACGCTGAGATGATGTCTGGGATAAATATTTTCCAATGAATCTTGGCAGGGAACAACGTTAGATAAGTGATTAATGAATTTCTTCCATGGATAACTTTCAAAAATCTGTATCATCTATATATATATATATATATATATATATATATATATATATATATATATATATATGCTTTAGGCAAGCAGTACAATACCCAATCCCCTCCCGTTTGTAATGCATGTAATCGAAGAGATCCTCAACGCGGTAGAAAAATGTATGCTCCGTAATTTTCCCAGGGACAAAAAAATATACCCTGTTCATAAAATGAATAACCTCTAAATTAAAACTGTTTATAAAATGTTTTCTGATACGAATTTATTCTTTTCAGTGTGACACTCACTATTTTTCATTTTGTTTCGTTATTGTCACACATTGATTAGGTTGCGAAAGTAACCTTTTGGCTTTGGCGCAATGGTGAATGAAATGAGGGACGTAATAAAGGGAGGCCCTGCATTTGTGTGCAACGCATGGGAGGAATAGTGACAGAAATTGATGTCGGGGTTCGGGTCAGAGAAGTAAAAGGTGTACGGTGGTTCAAGCGTGAGAAGTTTACATGTTAGAGAGACAAACTACGAGGCGGAGAAAAATGGTCCAACGAAATTAGCAGAAAACTCAGGAATCAACAAAAGCCATGGAAAGATCGCTTGGGTACTCTTTCCTTCAGGCAGGAAAATGTTCTCAACTATCTTTTTTCAGTAAATTTGCATCAGTGCATTCTTATATATATATATCTTGTCGTGGTGGAAGGGCTTGTGTGTTCCGATGACCCCTAGAGCTGTGCTGGCGGGAGTAATAATAATTGCTCCTGGAAGGGTCACCCATGCCAGATAGGTCGAAGGTTAGGAGCCAGACGAAAGGTAGTCCACGCAGCGTCTGTTCCTCAGTGAGGCGGCTGCAATGGCGTCTGACCCCAGTGGGGCGGCCATTAAGTGATGGTGTCACGTTAAAAACACTATTGAGGAAGGCAACGGGAAACCACCTCAATTATGATTCCCAAGAATATTATGATGGGCACTATAGATAATATGAGTCCTGGCAACTACGGGACACGGCCCAAGAGGCCGTGTGTCGTGCCCGGCAGCGGGAGAGGCAAGGCTTCCGCGGTCGTCATCCCACGAAACCCTTGCAGGGAAGAAATAACTTCAGCAGGACAGAAGACTCAGAAGAAGGCGAAAGTAGTTAGAATAGGAACCTGGAACGTCAGGACAATGTTGAGGAGAGGCAAATTAGAAAATATTAAGCGAGAGATGGAAAGAGGTAACATAGATGTTTTAGGCCTCTGCGAGGTGAGATGGAAGGATAGCGGGGATTACTGGAGTGACAATTATAGAGTAATATACAGCGGCGGGGATGAGAGCCAACGAGGGGTTGCCGTAATTTTAAATAAAGGGGTAGGAAGAAGCGTAGTCAACATAGAGCAAGCGACAGATAGAATTTTACTCGTAGAGATTAAAGCAGAGCCGACGAACTTGGTCATTATTCAGGTATACATGCCACCGAGCAACCACAAGGAGGAAGAAGTCGATAGGATGTATGATGAGTTAGAGGATATCATCGCGAGTGTTCCTGCAGGGAAACATTTGATAGTGATGGGGGATTGGAATGCGACGGTAGGCGAAGGAAGAGATGGTGGTGAGGTGGGGGACTATGGGTTAGGCACGAGGAATGAACGCGGGGAGAAAGCAATTGAATTCTGCAGGAGACAGGGGTTAGTCATCACTAACACATGGTTTAGACACCACAAAAGGCGTAGGTATACATGGAAAATGCCAGGTGACTCAGAAAGGTATCAGTTAGATTATATTATGGTTAGGCACAGGTTTAGGAACAGTGTGATAAATTCGCACAGTTTCCCAGGAGCGGATGCGGACTCTGACCACAATTTAGTTGTTATGAAATGTAATGTTCGTTTCAAGAAGATAAGGCAAGGGCGGCGGGTTAAAAAATGGAATTTAGAAGCAGTAAATGAATTAACGAGGAAGGAGTATCAGGAGGCTGTAGAGAAAATGATGGATGACGGTAAAGAACTGAGTGCTATCGAAGAAAAATGGGGATGTATCAAGAAAGGGATATTGGAAGCCGCTAAAAACACTATAGGAACCGTTAACGGGAAAAGGATAAGAAAACCATGGGTAACGGATGAGATGATTGCGAAGATGGATGAGAGAAGAAGATGGAAAAATGTAAACACAGAGTTAGGCAAAATGAAGTACAAAGAGTTAAACAATAAATTGAGAAGGGCCACAAATAAAGCAAAAGAAGAATGGTGGAAAACGCAATGCGAGGATATGGAAAGTTTACAGAAGAAGGGTGAAATTGGTGCTCTATACAGCAAGGTTAAGTTATTATCGGGAAGTAAGAAGGCAAGAGCTGTGCTAACAGTTAAAGAGAAATGGGGTAAGATAATAGTTGAACCAGGAAAAATCCAAGAGAGATGGAAGGAATATATAGAAACACTGTATGGTAAAGAACTTAGGCCGACAAGGTTAGACATAGGAAAGGAACATGACGTAGAAGAAGATAGCTTAGGTCCAGGCATACTCGACGATGAAATAGAAAGGGCATTAAAGGAGATGAAAGCAAATAAGGCTGTGGGGGTGGACAATATTCCTGTAGAAATGTTGAAATGGTTAGGGAAAGGTGGGAAAAAGGCCATATATGGACTGATTCGTAGTATCTATGAGGAAGGAATCTGGCCGGAAGATTTTGTGAGATCGGTGTTAGTTCCTATTCCAAAAAAGGCAAAGGCTTCGTCATGTGAGGACTACAGAACAATAAGTTTGATATCCCACGCAGCTAAAGTTATTCTCAGGATCATCAACAAAAGGATAGAGAGTAAGGCAAATGATTACTTAGGGGATGATCAGTTTGGGTTCAGGAAAGGAAGAGGTACGCGTGATGCCATTGCAGTAATGAGATCACTAGTCGAGAGGAATATAGAATACAATCAGGACGTTTTTGCCTGTTTTGTAGATTTCGAAAAAGCGTTTGATAGAGTGAATTGGGAAAAATTAATGCGTGTATTGCAGAAAATAGGAATGGATTGGAGGGACAGGAGACTGATCCGCAACCTGTACATGTCTCAGACTGCTCAGGTGCGAGTGGGGAACGGAGAGTCTGGATGGGCAGTGTTAGGAAGAGGTGTAAGGCAGGGTTTCCCATTGTCACCGGTACTGTTCAACGTATATGTAGAGGAAATGATTAAAGAGGCATGGGAAGAACTGGAGGTAGGAATGAAAGTCGGAGGGGAACTCGTAAAATCGGGTAGGTTTGCTGATGACCAAGCATTAGTTGCTCAGTCAGCCAAGGGGTTGCAAGCATTGTTGAGTGAATTGGAGGTTCAGTGCGATAAATATGGGATGAGAATCAATATTAATAAAACAAAGGTTATGCGATTTTCCAGAAAGAAAAAGGCTAAGCTAAATATTAAAATAGGCGGGGAAAGAATAGAGCAGGTAGAGCAGTTTACATATCTCGGAAGTGTTTTGGACCAATATGGTCAAAGTGGTAGGGACGTAAGGAGAAGAATTGCGCTAGGCAAGGAGGCTTTCTCAAGGAGGAGGGAGTTGATGACGGGGACGTTGAGTAGGGATGTTAAGACAAGACTCGTAAAAACTCTGATATGGAGCGTAGCTATGTACGGCGCGGAAACGTGGTCGCTGAAGCAGGAGGATAGACGTAGATTGGAGGCTTTTGAAATGTGGGTGTGGAGAAGAATGGAGAAGGTGAAATGGACCGAAAGGAAAACAAATGAGGAAGTACTGGAAATGGTGGGTGAGGAGAGGGGTTTGTTGAGAGAAATCCTATGGAGGCAGGAAAAATGGATGAAAGGCGTATTGAGCGGTAGTGGAATGTTGAAGAGGGTAATAGAGGG
This sequence comes from Hetaerina titia, assembly GCA_037158775.1. Lineage (NCBI taxonomy): Eukaryota > Metazoa > Arthropoda > Insecta > Odonata > Calopterygidae > Hetaerina > Hetaerina titia. The sequence continues at coordinate 50,854,190 of CM073768.1, read as the reverse complement.
GAGAATGTTGGGCAAGCGAGGTAAGGGTAGGAACAGGATAGGGATATTGGACGGGATGAAGGGAGGAAAGAAGTACACCGAGATGAAGAGGGACCTGATATAGATTAGTTTGCTAGGTGGGGAGTCACAAAATGTTTATTTGATAGTTGTGTCCATCCAAAAACCTACCTTAACCGGTAGATTACCTAATAAAAATATATATATATATATATATAAACTTCTCGAACTCCATCTTCTTCGGAAGATAAGATATGACTCTCAGTCATATCTTATCTTCCGAAGAAGACGGAGTTCGAGTCCGTCGAAATTATCAAGATATTATTGTGAGTGTTCTTTTTATGTGTTCTCGTACTGTGTGTTACTGTCTAAGTTATTTATATATATATAAATATATATGTATCATATATTTTTATGTATAAATAGAGAATCTACAATAGAAAAGATAACCTCGTGCTACTAAGGACAAAAAATATGCCACTTGAAAAGAATCATAACTTGGAATTTAAATTACTGCATGACATTTTTATTAAAAATTATGGAAATCTCTACAACAGTCATTATTTACTCTGAATTTGAATTCGCGGAAACTACTATGCCCAAATTACATAATTTAATTACTCTGTTATTCTAGAAATTCAATTCAAATGGAATAGTAAGGGCATTCACTATCTTAATGTTTTAAGGGGAGTATGAAAACATCAACTTTCAAACAAAAAATCGGGCGAAAGAGACATACGTGCACGGAGTACTAGAAATGTCAATCTCACAAGTAGAGTCGGGTTTCACTGAGCAAAGGAGGAGAACGGCAAATGCTTTGAATTGCGGAAATTAAGACTGCCCTACATAGGTAGGCCACGGAAAACCCAATTAGCCCCCGCTTTTGCTAATCAATAGGCAATTAGAATTCCTTGTGAAGGCTTCTGCGGCGTTATATTTTGGAAGCACTGTGTCTTCCAAGAGCTCTTCTCTGGAGGGATAGATCTCCGCGGAAAAAATCCCAGAAGATACGGAGACCAGAACAGATTACTATCAAGACTTTTTAAGCCTGAATCTAAATGACATACGTGCTGCGTTCTATGAATTCTAAGATAACTTAAACTCCGAAGTGATTTGGGATTCATTTTACACACATTAATTCCAATAAAATCTTGGTTCATGTATTTTTTTCCTTTGATTGGTATTCTACAGAGGAAGAATAAAATAGGAAGAAACCATGCACGTCCGTTGCCCGTGCAATAAAGCGTCGTGGTTGCACAAATCTGAAACAAATTTCCCACGGAAACATTCACCTGCTCTACCTCTTCTTATTTCAATCTAGAATTTAGGTTACAAACTATTATCTCTGCGAGGAGACCGTTCTAGTTCACAACATTTTTGAAATAAAACCATCACTTCCACATGAAAGCGAGTTTTGAAAGAATGATGGTGAACATCCTGCGTACGGCTCCAACCAAATTTAGAAGAATTACGTTTGTGCGAATACGATTTCTTAAGAAATTATATTCTCCATTTAAAAGATAGTAAATTATTTTTATCTGCAGGCAAAATATAACTCAACCAATGTAATACACTCAAAGCACTCGTCCATTACATACACATTCTCTTGTTCCAAGTTTGAAAGTTTCTCGCTGTACTTACTTCAGTTTTCCGAAAAAATGTGAAGATAAAATTTAGAACTGTTAAGGGTCCCACAAGATAGCATTAAAAAAAAAAGAAATCTTCAGGTCCAAAATTTACCAGTGGCAACTTGAATGAGACGAACAGTTGAAGAAAAACCGTGACAACCTTGTGTGAAGAGAGCAAAGCGGTCAGTTCACAGTAAACCAATGAAAGAAATATGGGCACAAAGTAAGGCAAAAAAGGCCTAGGTACTTTACATACTCATAAATTGGCGCTTAGTAGTCATCATATTGTATAAAAATAGAATTAACAGAGTAAAAAATATAAAGTTTGCAAAGGGTCACTTTAATATTTAGAAGCAAATCCCAAAAATATCTTAGTAAAACCATTCATGGAGGACTTGACGTTTCAATCTTTGGTAAAGTCACCACAAAACTACACTATTCGGACTAAAAGGAACACTAACCAGGATTGAAATTCTGCACATAGTTTATGTGTATAACCAAATGTATATAGCCACAAAGTTCTCATAGACACGCGATACGATCAGGCATATACGACCATCTACCATTAGATGATTCAGGAGTTATCGGAGTGATATAATGGTGTGAAGGGCGTGGGGGGTTTGTAAATTAATCCGATTGGGGGGGGATCACGTATAGAGACGGAAATTTGAAAGGGGTGAAGGAGGTCTTACTCGACATTCTCAAAACGAGCAAGTCAAATGCACCAAAAGTTGAACTGCGCCACTCGTGGGCGTTTAAGCGTTCCAATGGATGACACAAGGACGAATCCCGATGAGTGGGCCACATGAATAACGAACGTTTCGCCCCACCGTCATGAAAGGTAATATGTATTCGGGAACCCTACGGTGGTATATGGCGGGGTGTGAAAGAGTCGGTGTGTTGATTTAGTAGAATTTGGGCGTGCCAAATATCCACCAATACCGAGCTAAAAGATATAAAACTCAGAAGGGCTGATTGCCGCTGAATTGGGAATACTTGTCCTGTAATTCCATTCCAATCGGGACCAACCCCGTAATTCTGAGTGGAAAGGGTCACCATCATGAAACTTTTAGACAGTCATTCTTCATATCGTTAATTTTTAAATATCATTAGGCTTTCACCCTCTCGATAAACCTAGCTGTGGATACCAAAGTATTTTCCTTATGCTTCCTAGCGACACTAGGAAAATAAATCTCAGGTTTTGACGAAATATAGGTTGCTGACATTTTACGATTCCACCCGCCACCTTGGCCGTTAAATGCCGAATTTACCCTGATCTAGGTGATGATTTAAAAAAGTAAACATGTTGAACAAAAACGCTCAACAGTGCCCGTATAGTATTAAACAATTTTAACCCTTTTGTAAATACTCTGCTTTGTACTTTCTCTATATTTAACACGAATTGTTATTGAATCGATTATCAGCTTTTTTTATCCATTCTAAAGAGAAAGTTTGATCAGAAATAGAAGTTTAATATTTTCCCATTCCAAGTACGCTACCTGTATAAGCTATGGGAAATACGAGGGTGGTCAGAAAATTTCAGGGAAAATGTCTTATATCTTTGTTAGGTCGGAAACTTTTCAGACCAGCCACGTATATTAACTGCAAATTAAGAGCGTTTATGCTGGCAACTAATTCTCAGAAGGTAGACAAATTAACCAATTAATGAGGATAATGGTTCTGGCGGGTAACTACTTACTGCTAGAAGAAACATCGGACTATATGCCACGCGTTTTGAATGCACTCGCTTTAACCATGACACCTTCCCGTGAGTTTTGTCTCTGGACCGGCATTTTCCTTCATTTTTGTCCCAACTAGCGATCCCGCCCACTTTCCACCCCACGGGCATTTCATCGCGACTATTTCATCGGCAGACCATGGGGTCAAGAGGTTGCGCTGCGACCGCAAAAATTGTATTCGAGACGCAAGTTGAGGCGATGGAGATGACAGCGGGAAGGGTACAAAAAAAGCGTTAAACAAATGAGTGATGGGAGGCTAATGAAAGGGAGGACGGGAGAAGCTTTGAGGTGAGCGAGGACATGAGGGAAAGGGCGAGGGGGGTGAAGTTGTCGCCCGGCCGACGGCGATATGGATTACAGGTGAATGGTGGAGAGAGGGAGAGTGAGAGAGACCCCGAACCCCCCTGGGGTTCCACTCGGTGCCGAGAGCGGGGGATGAGCCCAGCCCACCAGTGTGCTGCGGACGGCAGGGGTTATCCCATCGCCCCGGGCCCGGACTTCAAAGCGACGGGTGGTTTTCACTGGGATCAGATGGGCTTGTGTCAACCGCCACGCGCCACTGAGGTGCGTTTTTAGAGAAGGTATGTTTTTTAAATGCTGGATTTGCTCTTTCAAAAGCGCTTAGATCGCGACAAGGGCGAAATTAAAGTCGCCAATAACAAAGTGTATGACGCATTTATGGATACAATGTTTTTTTTGCATTCGAGACCATCAGCGAGAAATATCACATCAGACGAATATATTTTTTTACGAACCGTCTTTTGAACAGCAAAATTTACCGAGTAATTCATCTCATTAAGATAGAAAGTAATCGAATATTATGACAGAAAATAGGATCAGTGTACATTGACCTCATCAACGTCCTTGAGTGATAGGATAATTATTATCAAAGGTCTAAGTAGAACATTATATTTTAATATATTTAAATAATGGTATAGACACAAGTACACAACTAAATACATAATTAAAGAGTTTTGCTGTGAAAATGCTTTCGACATTACTCTTAGTTTCAAAAAGCTAAAAAAAATAAGTGCGACTATTGAGAGATAATAGATTCAATAAACTTAATTAAAAAATGCCCTGAATTCTTCTATTAGAAATGGATGTAAAATGTTTAGCTAATAGCATAGGAAAATTTTCTCGGTAGTCTAAATGTTACTGAAGGTGAGTTATCAGCCTGTAGATTAATTTTTGAGGCTTTCTCTTTTCTTGACACCATGTGAGAGTTTTGTTAAAGTTCTAAGGAAATAACAATTATTTTCTTGGGACTGTGAGTAGATAAAATATGTGGTTGAGCTTAAAATATGGAAGCAATTTTTATAAATACAAGGAATATATATTACTGCACTGTACAGCGCGCAATGGTTCGTTGAACTCCACAACAAAGAGGGTCTACATAGCCACCGCGAGGAGTGTTTTCAATCCTTAAAATGGTGTCTTTAAGTGTACAAGAACAGCGTGCGACCATCGGTTTTCTCCAATTACGTGATTTAACACCTATTGAAAGCCAATTGAAAGAGACTTGCAATTACGGCGTTATGGATGGTATGAGTTCATTGATGCAAAATACCAAGAGTCATGTAAAAGTGGACCTGAAAATCTTCGGTCACAGGTCAGCGTGTTTTTACGGTACGCAAAAGGAAGCGTTCTCAGTGGATAAGGAAAAACGATGCCGACATTTTAATAAAAATGTACCCGCCCACTGGCTGATTGAATTGAGAAATAGCAGAATGTTCAACTCCCGGGTATACGTAATTTATAAGAATAAAATATAACTTCTTAGAACCTACATTAACCTCGTATTAATATTAATCGTGCAATTTAATGAAATGCGAATGAAAGCAAGTGTACTACCGCATAATTTATTTCCAATCATCAGATTTTGGCATTTAAATTCTACTTGATTGCTTCCTAATCACCAAAAAGCATCAAATATTAGCAATCGATTTTTTGTCAAGATAGGTTTTACATGTATTTTGTCCCTTCACGCTTCTATGACACTTCTAGCATTATATTAAAAACCCAAACAACCCTCATTGCAACAAACCAGTTTGAAACCCCTCATATCTTGTATTTTTTACTACTTCATTTCAATTTATGTGCTCAAATCATTAATGAATTCTATAAATGAATCCCAAAGGCCTTTTCTGGAACGATAGGACGGCTACAACTAACGGGAGGTTTACGATGGTATAACTGATAAGAGATCGATGTTTTAATTATTTTATCAGTTTTGAAAGGTATGATTAAAGGTAATGCTATAAAGAAAAACAAAGACTGCGTATGAAAATATTCAGCGAGAAATAGAAAGGGAGGAATGATAAGTAAAGTAAAAGTCCGGTATTGGGAAATGTGAAAAACGGACAAGGAACTGATTGAATTGGTAGGAAACGAAACTTTGGAATTCTAAAGCTGATAACGATATCACTAATATGCTTTTTTTATTATCCATGTACATTTTTATTTTGCAATTAGAACCTGTCTACGGTTTACTTAAGAAGTGCACAAATCTCACAATAGGAGAAGTATTTCTTATCGGCGTTCGACGATCCTTAGCTGGATAAATTGTCATTCAATATGACGGTATTCTGCGATGACTCTTTTGCGTAAGGCACGGAAGCTAAATCGATCTGAGATATTAATAATTTGCCCTTTCATATTCCTCTTACGGAAATTCAAAGCCTTCCCCTTCCCTCTCCATTTCCTCCTTCAACCGCTCGTTCCTTTATCTCTCACGCAAGGAGTTGACCCGTGGCAAAATTGGAAGAGGCAAAAAGTAAAGCGTCACCTTTGGGATTAAATACTCGTCCCCGAGGCCAAATGAAAAAAAACACCAAGTGGTATCAGTGCACAAGTTTACGACTGCAAATTGAGGTAAACCGAGGTTTAGAAGCGGAAAATGGGGTACTTTTCACATGGAAAGAATTCTTTTCCACCTCGAGGCACAGCGATACGGCTTCCTGGCCGGAAAGGTCCGCGTAGGGATCGAGTGAGAGAAGGAGAAAAAGGTGAGTTTGTGAGCAGCGGATAGGAATTCGGAAAGTACGACATTGTGATGGAATGGAAGGTGGGAATCACTCTTCCGAGAGGGATGTCAATGTACAAACGGTAAGAATTCACGGAAAGTGTAGAGAACACGGTGGGCTCTTTGGCCGGAGAGAGATGGGGGAAAGGATACACGGAGAATGTGAGAGGGAAGCGACCAAATACTGAAGCTATGCGAAAGATGCGTAATGTCAGTGGAAGTAAGGGACATAAGGAGTGGAATAAGGTTGGAGAGAAGCGAGGTGGTGGAAGGATTGTTTAAAAAAAAAGTTCACCAAATGATATGCAGTAATGCATCAAACCTGGGGGAATTCATCTGCAGCATGCCGGAATTCAAGGAGTCAGATTTGTAGTCACTGTCTTCGCTCAAACACAAGAGGAATCGACAAAAATCTTTCCTAATTTCATTAAAGAAATTTATGAGTAAAATTCGCAAATTTACTTATAATACACGGAAAATAATGACCGTTGTGAATTCCAAGATATTTGCATAACAAAACGCTCTACTAAAAACACACGAATAAAACATATTAAGATCAGTAATGTGAAAAATGAAAATATCGAGATTGTTTTTCAAGAAAACAGGGACGGAGCTAAGTGGATCAGACGCTCTAAATGCTAAATTTACCACGCATGCAGTTCTGGGGAACTCGCAACATACTTTACATGTGAGCAGAAATTTTCTAGCAGCCTCAAAGAAAGTTGAATTTTGTGACATTCGGTAAGAAATAGTAATTTTCAATTAAAATTTAACCATATATTTTTCAGTCTAAATATAAATATGTTAACGAGATTGTGGGAGTCGTAAAAGTCAATCTTAATTAAAGAATTAGAATACCTTCTTTAATATCCGCTGGAGTTTAAAAAAGGATGAAAAAGTAGGAGCCACACGTATATCAGAGATGCTGGATTGAGGTAGATTTGCAGTTGCATAGGGTACTGACATTGCATACATACATATGCATACATACATATATGCATAAAAATGCATAGGGTACTGAAATTGTCTTCAGGCACCGTGGAAATAAATCACATATCATATTGGTAGATTAAACTGGAAAAATGACTCAAACTCAGGTAAGAAAGTTAGACATTATTATTCATTATCTGTCGAATCAATTCCAATAAAAAAACCAAGCTCAAACATTTAGCTAGTTATCCTATAAGTTTTCCACAAAGAACCATATCGTAAGATAAATAGATAATTATCATTATCATTATAATCATTTCCTTGAAACTATGAACTGAAGGGGAGTTTCCTAAAGTACACTGCAACAGGATCATGTGGCTGCTTCGAAGATAGGATGCAGTTGTACATCGCAACTCTCCTCCCCATAGCACTGAGGAAACTTTCAAATATGCAAAGAACTACAACCCCCATGCGCCTTGAAAAAGTCCCACAGCCGCTCGTAGCCAGTCGTTCTGCAAGCGTCCTCTTCGGATGATTACAGGGGGGCGCGAGGGCATCGAATCGCGGGATTAAGGGTTCCAATTCAGGGTTACGGCATAAAATAAACCAAGTTCTAACCCCACTTACTCGGCCTCCCTCAGAATCCCTCACTCCCGTGGAGGAAAGGGGGTCACGGCGAGGCGTCCGACGAGAAAAGCCAGTTTTATTCGGTTCCGGGTCCGGAGATGAAAAAGAGGACGGCGGCGAGGACTCGCAAGCGATGTGGGCGCGACACCTTTACCTTTAAAAGTTATCAAATAAATATTCAAATGACTCTTCATGCTACGTGCAGCCTTCCGCGTTCCCAGGGGAACGGAAGAGGTGCATTCACTTGCTCCAAGGAGTTTATTTTTGAGCCCGATAAAAATTCTCCCCCGGGGAAACGTTCGCATAGGATATGAATGGATGAAAAGTCATAAAAAGTTATACATCTTTCGTCCTTCGCTAAGCCCTGCCACTTGACGGTTCTCGATCTCAGACGCGTGTTCACCTAGCCATCCCTCGACGTTGAGCGTTGCGGTACCTAGGACAAACTGCTGTGCTTGATCTAATCGCTTTTGATTCCGATGGTTTCAAAAAAATTGGGAATATTAATTTCAAGTACTATGTGTCGTGATAATTTTTTATATCTCCAATCCTAGCAGTTTACTCGATGACAATTGGAAACGCGCACATATGACAATTTAGCTGCGCTTTGATGATTTGCTTGACGGATGCAATATCATTGTGTAAGTTTTTTTGCGATTTGCCAAATGGGATCAGCGAGGCTTCATTGCAGAAATTTCTATTTATCTTCTCATTTTCACTTTTATATTCTTTTTTCTTCGTGAGCTCTCACTGGGTTTTACTTAGCTGTTTAACATGAAAAGGACGCACCATTATCAGAAATGCCGCTGAAAGCTTTCAGTGAGCAAAGTAAAGGTCATCAGTGGGAACAACATTATATAGTAAACGCCGTTTGACGGTCAGACTAAGACACTGTGGAGTTACAGTCCTCTATCTAAAGTAGAAGTTGTATGAAAAAGAGGCACTCACACATGGAAAACGCATATTCTACCTTGTGTATTTGAATAATTGGCTGGCGATATGAGATGGCAGTCTGGCAAAGGAAAATTAAGAGAGGTTAAAAATACCTGTGCATGCATGCCAAAATGTTTAAAGCTGTAATCGGAGAATCAGTAAGTTTCGATCATTATAGGACGAAAGAGTTTAATGATACAACGTTTAATACGTCGAAGAAAAATATTTTTGAGTAATATATATGGTAATGATATGCTATATTCTTGTTCCACAATGTATTTTAAGAAAGAAGGAAATATGGCAAAATAAAAAACAAAGTAAATATAAGTACGTACTAATGAGTATTGGACGATATGAGCAGTGGAGAGTATAACCAATGGACAATGGCAGGAAAGTATATATAATTCGGAAAAATAATAGTATTACTACGTTTACCAATACAATTAATGTTATGATGTAATTACTATCATGAAATGAAATATCAAATGATTATGAAAATCAAAATGAAATAAAACTTAACTGATCAAATTGTACTTTAAAAGAGTTCAGAAGTATGAAGGCCGCAGTTTATTTCCAATACATTTAGATATTTTACATACGAATTTACATCGTATTCACATAACTAGTTAACTAATTAAAGAGGAGGCAGAGTTGTAGAATGTCAACAGCTTGGTAAAACATGATTTTCTTGTATTTATAAGTTTTTCATTGAAATTTAACGACTGTAGGATATTTTACTGTGCATGAGTAAGAATTTTGGTTGGAAATTTACTTCGGTAATGCGAAATTTATTTTTTTAATCATAGTGTTTTTCTCCATCCGTAAAGTGTAGTTTCTTTTCCAATTTTTCGTATCTTTCTTAAGTTTTGTCGATGCAAAATGTATTTAGGAGACGGTAATATTAATTTTTATTTTTTTAATCACGAAAAAGATGATACCATACTGCTTCCATGGAAGGCTGGCATCTTTGGAGTCTCGCCGGTTGCCGGACATCCAGGATACAGTTGTGATGCGCTTCGCGGCAAAATAACATACTTGTCCCGCACGCTCAAAGTGTTGCATTCATTTCGCGTCGTAAATCCCAATCACCATTAATCATCATGTTATTGCGTCACTACGTCCGTGCAGCGAGCGAGATTGGAACCGATGACCTTTCCGGCAGTGCACTACTCAAAAGATAAACAAGACCGGTGATGTTTCATTATTATTATATCCTTATTTCTCGATGCACCGATGCCAGTAAATCATTCCAGGATGGAAAAAAGTGGTAATGTGATGTGAACAACAGTGGTAATAATAGCTGTATGTACGGAAATTATTTTGGAAGTGGAATAACTATGTATTGGTATTTAATAGCATGGCAATACGATGGACTATAGCCTTAAATGGATGTGACTCGCCGGAAATACAAAATATGGCCGAATGTCCTCAAAGTTATCTCAGTAGGATTAAAAATGACATTTAAGTTCCACTCCGTGATTCACTCAATTAAAAAAATAAAATATATATGAAATCAGAAAAAGTACGCTGATTTTGTCTCGTAGTCAAATGTAAACGACAGCTCGTAAGTCATTTGAATAATCAAGTCCACAAAACTTTCCTTTCACATACTGAAAATAGAAAGTGAACATTGTAACAATTTATCATACACTTACCATGTGATTTTAAGGGAACTATTATGATCGTCTATCTGTTAAATCAGCGACCGCTTTACGCTACACAAAGAACAGACAAAAAAAACACGAGTTGACATGGTTACGATAGCACTTGACCTCAGGCACCGGAAAAATAAACCTCTCATTAAACCACAGTTTCAATCCTTCGTAAAAATGCATTTTCGACAAAATGACCATAAGAGAATCGAGTTAAATCGATTCTCCATTCTCCAAAAAAGCCTATTCTAACATAATGAATTCATACTTTCAATTCATGAAGATCAACATTAAAAATTGTACCCTAATTGTTGGATAATATAATGAATTCAATCGATAATATCACCATTAATTTCCAACACACGGATAAATTTTCACTCAATATTATCGATAGGTCGGTAAAGGTCATCTTGGAACGTTGATGGCAGGGATTTATTGAATTTATTATATGCTTGGGGGAGGGAGTTATGGGGGCAAAGTTGTGACGACGCCAAGTAAACTCAAAAAGGTTTAAAACTTCCGGAAACGGGGCACAACATCGAAATAACTCGGGACGTGAAAATGCATGAGAATTGATAAAATAATATCCGCAGATGAAGAGAGTTTGGGAGAAGACAAGCGGAAACAGGACGAGGAAGGAAAGAGGAAGGAGGGACAGAGAGGAGGCTATTGGAGAGTGCGAGAGGTGGTGGGAGACACGGCGGAGAGTTGGTGCCCGTCTGGCTCACACTTCGACTGAAGGAATAAGGAAATTGATTCCGAGAGAGAGACGGACTGAGTGGGAAAATATGAGGTGGGAAGGGAGGGATGGTGATTGCGGGCGAGGACACGGGGCGGGGGGATAGAAGCTACCGAGAAGCCGGGATGGAGGCGGAAAACTGGGAGGGAAAATACACGCGAGCGGGGAAGGTGGTCGATTGGAGAAATCAGATAGACATGGGAGCTGGTTAGTGTGACTGAATGGTGGATGGACGATATGAAAAGTTTTCCGTCCTTTCTCCACCTTCCTCTCCGGACGCAGACAGGACGAGTTGATTGCGAGGAAGGATTATTGTGGATTCGGGAGATAAAAGAGGTGGAGACAGCAGAGTGAATTGAAGATATTATTCTGAGCGTGGAGACCAAGGAAAGCGCCAAGATCACCGGGTGATGAGTAGTGTGCTAAAAAGATGGCGAGATACAAATGAGAAGAAGCAAAATTGTGCAAGGTCTTGCTCAATCGTTCATCTACCCAAAGGGCGCAGTGCGTATTTTTTTTGTTTCAAAACTCCCCCGGAATATGGAATTTCAAAGAATTCCTTTTTATTTGGTGCGTAACTGATTTTGCTGGAAGGGAAAAAAATTCGGGTAATTTAAATTAGATAGGACTACTATAAGTTCAACAGAGATGAAGAGAGACCTGATGTAGAGTAGATTGCTGGATTGGGTTTTGTTGGGAGTTACAAAATAAGAATTTGTTTGATAGTTGTGTCCATCCAAAAACCTACCTTAACCGGTAGATTAACTAATAATAACTATAAATTCAATGCTGGATTGACATGTTAATGGGCTCAGCACATAATCATCAGGAGAGGCAAAGGAAGCAGTTGTACTCTCCCCGGGGTTCTCCCTAGGGGAGAGAAGGTGTCATCCAGACCCTCTTAATCATTCCATCAAGTTTCAGTCATTTCCATAAGATGAGAACAAGGCACCTCTCTACGGAGTTAACGGCTCACCGACGTGTAGCGTGTTTAGAGCAGTGATCATTCGAGGCACGAATAAGAAGGTAGTGACGTCATCGGATGAGCAAACATGAAACTTGAAGTTCCCTCCCTCTGGCTATGAATACAGAGTTTATTTTCAATGATTCTTTATGCTACATGCAAGTGTAGAAAATTTCTCGTAAATGATAAATTTCTGCTAATGGTATACTAAGTCCTAGTGCCATCCAAGATATCGATTCCTCCGCATAAGTTTCACGCGTCCAACGTATTTAAATACGGTTGTAGTTGCGCAATTTTCACGCACCGTGCAAAAATATCCGAAAATATTTGCTTTGAGGATTTCTGAGTGGTTAATCCAAGGGTTGTGTATTGAGTCTACTACAACAGGTTGCAAAAGGCAAAAACGAATAACGAGTTAATTAATAAATATATCTTGCCCAAAAACATAAGTAAAGAGAGGAAAATTGATACAAATGGTGCCCTTATGTTAGAAGTAAAAATTAGCTAACAAGCGTAAATAAGACGTCAATTAGCATTATGTACTATACCGCTCCATTTGACTTCATGATTTAGGTCCCGATTCACATTTGTATTGATACTCGAGCATTATTGAACATTCGTTTTTACAAGTGATATACGAGCCTTTATTATGAGTTTTGGCATACATCCACCAGGGTGTCCCGTCCAAAATCCACTTCAGGAAATGCACGATATATCTAGAAAGAAGAAAAATTCCACCATCTCTCTCCTAGAAAACAGCTAGATCGGGGGATACGAAGAGACTACCGGCAAACAAGGTAATTTTTCTCTTTCACTTTCCTACAGCTGCGTATAACTGTCCAATGATCTATAGGACACGGATTCGTTACTAGTCAAATGTCAGGATATTTATGACAAGATAAGAAATGAGCATTGGAGATAAGAGTAATTTTAATCTTAAAACCTTTTACGGGGCTCTTCCTCAAAGCTGAATTTTTTAAATTGCAAACTACTCTGAAAAAGCTGTCTAGTAAAAACGACATAACCTATAAAAACATGCAATAAATACAATTGTTTATCGCATGCTTTAAAATGTTGCTTTTAAGATTGTTTAAAAGTCTTATCATAGTACTTGTGCGTGCTTAGAAATTGACTTAAGGTCTGAAACGACCTAGGTAGTTGGCTTATTATTATTGAGGGCTGTCACTGTGGGTGTACCACTAATAGTCTGAGAAAAGAGTAATAACGTAAGAGTACTTTGTAAGCTAGTACTCGTACGAATACTCGTACTTCAAAATAAAATTGTTCTAAAGTCAAGGGAGCGGAATTTACTCATTAACGTCTTAAAATATCACTTTTCAACCAAATTGTAGTGCCTTTCAACAATCATTCATACCCGACATTCCGCCTCTAAGCGATGCACATCAAGTTCGAGAAACATTGTTTAACACATTGTGCCTGAATATTCTGAGTGATATTCCACAAATTTTCCAAATTTTTTCCTATTCATCCCTTGATCATCTCCCAACCCCTCCTCGCCATGCTCCACTCCTTCCCCAGAATTGTAAAAACGCTCATAATTCTTTCTACGCGTCACGCTGGATCCCATCTATTCCCCCTTTCCTTTAAATTCTGAAATAACCCTTTATATTTCTCCCATCTCCGGGGAGCAAAGTTTCCACGTTGTTCACACCAGGATCACGTAACCAGTTGCATTCTTCATGACACTATGCCCGAATTTGAGCCATGGCTTACCGCCTGAGAGCCATCGGCCTTATGGGAAGGGGGAGATATAAAGTGGTCCTTGAGCGTTTTCGCTGGACCCGGCGGATTATCCTCCATTGTGGTTTAATCGCCATCCTGGTACCAAGCAATTCCCGCTGTCACAATACCGGTGTGTATGCGGTAGCGTCGAGAAACTAAAAAATTCTCAAACGGTAACCTAAGTGCATACTATCTCCAACTAGTGAGTTAAACGATTGCTGTATTTTTAAGATAAATATCAATATTAACAGCCATAATTTTTCCATTTTAAGAAACTGACCAAATCAATACATTGGATAATAAAAAATATCTAATGTTAATATATAATAAAACACATTTCTATCTTTAAAAAAATTCCATAGAAGATAGCTCAAGGAAAACTCCTTAAACCCATTCCTTACTGATAATAAATCGTTTTCCAACAAATATCGATTGAGGCTGATTGATATACGAGTAATATAATTAACCTAAAAATGCTCCAAGAAAGACTGATAAACTATATGAATGATGCACCAGAAGTATTAAATAAGTATTGGGTTTAGAATCCCGCACACATTGTGCATGAAATAGGATATTTGCCAGAAAATATCTGAATGCTGCAAAGTTATCTCTAATCGTATCTCACATTACTCAAGTCAAAAAATAGCCGCGATAAAGATAAACTTGTTTATACCTCATAATCTAGCACAAGTTTCCTTTGACTATTTCTACTTCTAAACTATCGCAGCAAGTGCTAAATTTTTATGTCTGAGAGAGCATGAAGACTTACCTATCAATACGTTTTAGTAAATGTCCCTGAAGGAACAACACTCATTCTCCAATATCAAGGGCTGAGTGCGTATGCGTCTTTTATGTTTTCATATCCCCTTTCCTTATATCTATTTCTCTGTAAGAATGCATATATATATATATATATATAAATTCACTGATAGTCATAACAAACACAGAAACCAAAACTCAGTTCTGTTCCTAATTCCTCTTGAGAAAGGTGGTTGAACCACCGAAAATTCGAGAACCAGTGAGTCCGTCTTTTGTGTGTTTTGGTTTCTGTGTTTGTTATGACTATCAGTGAATTTACATTACACATTTGTGGGTTTTCCAAAAAAGTGTATATATATATATAATCTTGAAAATGACGCTCTCCGGCGACGCACAAACACACAAATACTAAGATAATAGATATTACACACAGAAAAACATAAAAGAAGGACACTTACAGTAGATATATATATATATATATATATATACATATATATATATATATATATATATATATATATATATATATATATCTTTTATTATTTGTTGTTGTCCAAGTTTTATATATATGTATTATATGAGGTGGCCACATGCAGACCATACCGTCTCAAAACTCGAATGGTGGATTATAAGGGTACCTACGGGCTTGCCTCCACGCCGTCCCAAAACTCAACTTTTCCAATCCTCCACCTCGATTTCACTCGCGAGTTCCTCTTTCCGCCCCATCCCAAATTTCATCCTTTGAAATGACTCCCGAATTCTCCCCCTCTTCAGCGTTGGAATTGCGTTTCAATGTTCTCACACACACACCAGCTTAGTCTCTTCCCTCACCGCGTTGGGCGAAAGGCCTCGGCAGAACTGCTCCCAGGCACGAGGCGCGCGGAGTCCCCCGTGCCCGCCGACGCCAAGGGATGCATGATTTAGGAAGAGGGCAGTAATAATGAATGAGTCCGGACTGGAAGGGAGACACCGAGAATAGTGTGGGTGTTCGTGGTGTGTGTGTGTGCATGTTATCTCTGGGATGAAGGCGTGGGCGGAGGAACGTGGGGGTGGGAGGGAAGGATGAGAAGGGGAAACCGCCAAGGTGCAGATGGGATTGGGCGCTTCCTTCGTCATCGCATGACTGTTTCGAGCTCCGATCTCATTTTGTGTGGGGAAAATTGATATCACCTCCTTTTCCTTCAACTATATCACTCAAACATACACATTTCCCCGCACTTTGTGGCTTCTTCTCTTTCCTCCTCACCGCCCCCTACGCGATATCGCACTCGAGTCAACGCCCACTCTTCCGCTGGCTGCGGATTTCCAACGCCCCACTCCCGCTTCCCATCCCACACCCACCGTCTCTAAAGCTCGCGGTGAATCCACCACGTCGACGCCGAATCGGACGGAAGAAGGGATAAATGGATGCACTCGCCGATAGAGACGGGGCATGGGATTGGATTCGGGCGCCTTCCGACCGCACGAAGGAGCGGAAAGAATTTAATATCCCCCGCGTGGCGTGAAGACCATCCGTCGTCCTCACGTCTGGGGCTTCGTTGACGAGTTAGAATCGAAACCTAACTTGGTCGTCAAACACCGCCGTTTTATTCCCTCCCTGAAGGGATTCATAGGTGATGAACGCAAAGATAGGAAGAAAGCCTCTAAGTAAATTTGTAATTATTGGGACCCGATGGCTTCATATTGAAATTAAATCACCAAATTTAAGTTTTTTTATCCCAAAACAATGATCGCGACGTTATAATCGGTGGAGATTTCAATGTTTAATTTATTGATTGGAGCACATATACAAGTACTTACTCGTATACTTGTAGTTGTAAACGGGCGGCAAAGACAAACAGATATCTGCGAATCGCTATTGAATTATTTTACGTTGAACTCATTGAATAAACTTGTCACTTCACCAACTAGGAGTGATAATATTCTTGACTTAGCAGCAAGAAATATTTCCAAAAAAGTCTTAAATACCGAAACTATAAAAGGAATTTGTGATCACAGGGCAGTAAACGCTAAATTTTTGCTTCTTGGAGTCTGAAATAGGAACCCCGACAGGAAAATTTACTTGTTTAAAGGAGACTACAATGACGTCAAGGGCGTGCTAAAGAATAAATTTTGCAAGTTTTAAAAAAGATAGTAATCACCGAAATATTGATGATACGTGGAATCACTTTCTTGAGATCACGCGCTCAGCAGTCAACAAGTTTAGTCCCAGTAAATTTATAAAAGATAAAAAGGAACATAGACGGTACAACGCGGATATTAGGAAGGCATTATGGCGTCAAATGTCATCAATGTCACGCCAAGATAAAAAATATTAGGGATGATACCTCTGGCGACAAAAAAATGGGATCACTAACGATTATTAGATATTCAGAGCGAATTCCAAGAATAAATTTCGGAAAGCGTTAAGGGGATTCAAAAGGTAAAGTTTACTGAAAAATTTGAAACAGTATCCAAATGCATTTTTATCATACTCAGAGAATTTAAGGGGAATAAGTAAACTGTTAATTCATTCAAAAATGGCAAAGGCGAAATAGTATTCAGCAGTTTGGAAAAGGCTAACTTATTTAATTCCTTCTTTCAAAGCGTCTTCACTAACTCGTATCTCACAGAACACCCCCGATGGCTTACCAAAACGTGCCGGTCTAAAATGCCTAAAATTAAAATCTCATACTATATAATGGAATAGAACGTTTGCTGAAAAATATTAAGCCTGATAAATCCTGCGGGCCCTAAGAAATACCCGTTCTTATATATAAGGATCTAACTTCGGAAATTGCGCCGTACCTAAAAGTAATATTAAAGAAGTCGCTGATAGATCATAAGGTTTCCAGAGATTAGAAGATGGCTAACGTAACACTAATATTTATAAACAGAAACAAGAGGGAATCGAATAATTACAGACCTATTTCCTCACATCCAATTTCGTGTGAGTTTATATAACATGCATGTGATAGTTCAATTGAGGGACACCTCGATAATCACGAGGTATAAATGAAAAATCAGCCTTTTCGGTAGGTAGAACTTGCGAGACAAAACTTGCGCTATTTGCTCATGATATTCTTATTTCGGAAGAGAGCAATGTTCCAGTAGGCGCAATTTTTCTAGATTTTATGGAAGCCTTCGAAAAAGTACTTCATAGTCAACTACTCGCAAAGTTAGAATCATATGGCATTGATAAAAATATTCGGGGTTGAATAAATGATTTTTTGAATGGTCAGGTTCAAAGAGTAGTGATAGATGGATTTAGCTCAAATGCAGTAGAAGTTACTTCAGGTGTACCACAGGGAAGCGTCATCGGGCCTCTTTAATTCCTACTTTACGTTAACGACATTGACTCCATAGTCACTAGTAAGATACGTTTATTTGCCGACGATGGAGTGGTTTACCGTGATATCCATGATCCTTAGGACACAGAAGTATTGTCAGAAAATCTTAATGCTATAAACGCTGGTGCGACAATTTGCAATTAGAATTTAAACTTACAAAAGTCCGTAGTAATACATTTTTGGAAAAAGAGCAATTTTCTCCCGGACTTCTGATGCATCGGGAACACCGAAATGAAATGTGTAGACTAAATTAAATACCTAGGCATTACCCTCCCTCACGTTATCACCTGGATGGAACATATACGGGGAATATGTGAACAAGCTAACAATAAATTAGAATTTATTACAAGAATATTAGGTAAAAGTGATGAAAAGGTCAACGACAAATGCAATCCGTCGCTGGTATGGCCTCATTAAAATATGCTGCAATTATATGGGATCCTCACGAAGTTGGATTGGTTGTCGAATTCGATCACGTGCAGTGTATAGAAGCTAGATTTGTAAAACATTGCTATGATAAAATTAGTAGCGTTTCCAAAATATTAGAGCAGCTAAGCTTGGAATCACTAACGGAGCAAAGGTTAAATTAGATATTAAATCTCTTGCATAAATTGGAAGGTGGTCTGTTTTGCAGTGATGTTGAAAATGTATTATCACCCTCATCGTACTACGGTAGGAGAGTCATGTCTATGAAATTAGAGAGATCAAGTTTAGAACATATATATTTAAGATGTCATTTTTTTCACGAACGATAGGGGATCAGAATAACTTTGTCCGGCCGCTTTAGGGTCATGTTCGGGTCAAAATTATTCTGGTATGTATTCACTCCGTGCTACGCACACTGGTGGTGGCTTGCAGGGTATATTTCAATAAATAAGGCAATATTTTTAAATCGCCGATGTTCATATTGAATTAACAATTGTTAGAAGGAAAAAACTTCAATGTTTTCTATAAAACTAGAATCTTTGAATAGAATACGTATAGAGATAATTTTAATCACAAAAATGTAAAACACTTGTCACGAAGAATGGCCAATACCCCGTTAAAGAAATTTCGTGAGGTTTCAGCTGTACGTTGCGAACTAATATCCTTGAGTACGGATATTCCTGAAATGACAAAGTTTATCGGAGTAATGGTGGAATAGTATCTATCTCTGCAGAGAAAATTATAAAAATTTCAGCATCACTGAAAAATTTTCTGGGAGAATTCTTTTATCCTAGACACGCATCAGCTAGGCCAGTACTTTCGCAGGCCATGACAGTAACAATGATGAGTCCAGAAAAATTATAAAATGCCCGAAGTCTGTGATGCAAGGAAACTCAATTATTTAAGTTTAACTGGTCAAGTTCTTTATAAGATCTCTAATGCCGATATATTAAGTCACACCTGTAAGAAATAATAGTCAAGGAAAATCATTTGGTCCGGCTATAGGAAAGAGTGGTAACAGATGCCTGCAGGTGTACAACTTTATCCATTTACCAGTAGAACGCTTGGTATGCACTAAAATATAATTAATAGTTATTTTACCATAAAAAAGTCATTTAATGGTAATTTGTAGGTCACACCGGATTTATATTATACAAATATGAAATCTGTAAAGTGCTAGGGGCTCAGAAGTAATTGTGATTCATTCAGCAAAAATTGGGTCTTGAAAATCTATCGCATAATGGAAGATTTATATACATACAGGATATTTGGCCAGCGAAGTATAGATTTAATGACCAAGCCCAAAAACACAATGGACTTTCAATAAGAATCTCTCACGGCGCTTGCCGAAAGAGAGATAGAGAAGTAGAGGGAACACGCCGTAACGGACATTCCATACCTACAGGAGTTTGTACGCGTATCATTTGCATGATGCCCCGTCTGCACGATTCCAATTGCTAGGTGACTGCGTGAACCGTTTCCCACTACTGGGAACGGCAGGTCGGGCGGGCGAGTGAAGGTAGTGATGGGCCCGGATCAGGCACAAGCGATGGAGAATTTCGACAAAATGAGGCGGAAATGTGCCCCACCGAAGTTGTTGCACTTGTCCGCCGGTTAAACAAGAGCCTCGGGGGCGAAGTTTGACTACAAAGATGTAACGAGGGAAGCGCGGCGGGAGCGAGACGGTGTGTGAGAGAGAGAAAGAGAAGGTGGAGCGGGGAGGAAAAGTGGGTGTCCTGGCGTCGCTTAATGAGCATCGCGGAGGTGAAGTCGCCCAGAGAAATAAATTCGCGCTTCGAAGTCGCACGCCGATCAAAGACATCTCTCGTTCCTCGAAACCCGAGTTAACACACTGCACGTCTCTGTTTTAAGTTGTCGCCAAGTTCGCGCCTCTCGCGTCTCTCGTTAATGTGGCGAAGTTGCATGTCATTAGAAGTTTTTGATGCCATTCGTGTGGACTCCGTCACTTTGCGATCCTAATCATTAAAATTGAGTTTCCACGAGAGAAAATTCGGAATATTCCTTTAAATATGCCATCAAAACTTATACTATTGATTGAATATGTGACGACGCTCCGAGATGTCACAACTTGGTCGAAATTTCCGCCGAAGTACTACCATCTTGGAAGCGTGAATGTTATTTTGAGAGCATCATCACATCATCATCAGAGCATTGAGAGAAGTACCGGTATTCACATGACCTGAAGAAATCACACGCCTGTAACCTAATTTAAAAAAGAAAATGTTTTTATACCTCACCAATTATTTTCAAACTAAGGACTCCTAGATTGTGCAAAAATTTCCTATATCTATAGTTATTAAAGTAAACTTGTGTATTTACTTACGAGTTACTTCATTTTCATTGTGTTACGACAGTTCTGATTAATTTACCAACTAAATTTCCTTGATCATTTTATATGTAAACAAGGTTTGTACGAAAAGTATCGGTAACAATTTTGTCCTTACATGTGAATAAAGTGCTGAATTCAGATCGTAGGTTAAGCGTGTGCATGATCGCAGATCGTATTAGCATTGATTAGATGAAAGTACACATAATTATCACTGAAACTTTATCAATACGAAGGATCTTCGCTAAAATCGTCTCGAAGGTCTTGATGGACGATCAAGAGCAGAGTCAAGCGTCTGCTTGCAAAGACCATCTGGATCAGTATCGCTACAATTCCCCAACCTCATTATAGTCCCGATTTGGCACCAGCAGACTATTTCCTATTCTCATAAGGGAAATCCTGTTTCGTAAGACACCACCATGGGACCCTAAGTTTCATCAAAAAGCTTGCACGCGTACCCTTAAGGACCTTCTGGAATCCGCTTATCAGGGAGCCTTCGAGTCGTGAAAAAGCCGCTGACAAAGTGTGTCAACGCTCAAGGGATGTACTTTGAAGAATTTTGAGGCATTGTAGCAGTATCTAAGACAAATCTCTTTTTCGAAACTTTTCCTGATACTTTTTATACAAAACATGTAATTACGCATTAAGGCTGCAGGATAAGGCATGGGAAAATTTGAGGATACATGTAAAAATGGGAGGTAAAAATAAGGTAAAAAGTTGCGTCACGAAATAATTCAGACTTATGTACCAATAAGAACCTAAATGAGAAATTGTCACACTTCTGTGGTCGTTGTCTGAGAGGAAATGATAATTCAATCACCAAACCAAGACATGAGAAAATAACAGTGGAATAGGAAGAGCAAATCAAAGAAAAGAAAGTTGTGTGTGAATGTAGTCAGAAAAATTATCTAGACAATGAATATTATGAGTAAGAGACAACCAGGATCTCGTTTTCCAAAGCTACAAGTCAGCTCAAAAGTCGTTGGATTTGCACCCAAGGAGCTTTGTATAATGGCGAATGATATTTTCCTACATTACACAACGCCAATTAGAAATTGAATGTCAATTAGAGGTGAAAGAAGAAGACAAGAATGGAAAATATGGAATAAATAGTGAAAGTACGTACGTTTTCCGAAACAACTAAACATAGGAAATTATTTGCATTTCTAATACCTCAAGGCTTTAAGGTGGTCTTGAAAAATAAATTACATATTTTATTTTTCGTCTTTCGCCGCTTCTCATATCATTTCATGAAAACTATCCGAAAATTCTCGGATTTTGTGACCTTCATTTCAATTTTTTGTAGTTCCAATATTTTATTTCTTTGGATTTTTCTAGATCTTAACAAATCCTTCGACAAAGTGCCTCATGGAAAACTAATCTCAAAGCTAGAGGCATTCGGCATAGATAAAGATATCCGGGATTGGATTAAAGACTTTTTGAACGGTCGGGTTCAAAAGATTAGTGATAGATGGAGTTGGCTTAAGTGCAGTATAAGTTGCTTCAGATGTTCCCCAGGGAAATTTCATCGGACCTATTTTATTCCTACTTTACGTTAACGACATTAGCTCCGTAGTCACTAGCAAGATACGTTTATTTGCCGACGACGCAGTGGTTTACCGTGATCCTGAGGACACAGCAGCTTTGTCAGATGATATTATGCAAAACAACGCTGGTTCGACACTTGGCAATTAGAATTACACTTAAATATGTGTATAGACATACATTTGTGGAAAAAGAGCAATTTCCTCCCGGACTTCCGTTGCATTGGGAACACCGAAATGAAACGTGTAGACGCAATTTAATACTTGGGCGTTACCCTCACTCACGACCTCTCCTGGATGAAACACATACGGGGAATATGTGAAAAAGCTAACAATAAATTAGGGTTTATTAAAAGAATACTAGGCAAATGTGATGCAAATGTCAAAGAAAAATGCTATCACTGCAAACACAAATGGTAAGGCCTCATTTAGAATATACCGAAAGTATATGGGATCCTCACGAAGTTGGATTAATTGCCGAATTAGATCACACGCAGGCTAGAAGAGCAAGTTTTGTAAAACGTTGTTATTATAAATTTATTAGCGTATCCAAAATATTATGGCAGCTAGGCTGGGAATCACTCACGGAGCAAAGGTTAAATTAGACATTAAATCTTTTGCATGAATTGGAAGGTGGTCTGTTTAGCAGTGATGTTGAAAATGTATTATCACCCTCATTGTACTATGTTAGGAGAGATCATGTCTGTAAAATTAGAGAGATCAAGTGTAGAGAAGATAGATTTATGATGTCATTTTTTCCACGAACGATAGGAGATCATAATAACATTGTTCGACCGCGGTTGGGTCATGTTCGGGTCAATATTATTCTGGTGTGTATTCACCCTATGCCACACACCCTGACAGTGGCTTGCAGGGTAAATATAAATAAATAATCCTGAGATTCCTATTTTGATTTAAAACGCACATGCATCATAACATATTTACACTATTTCAAAGTTGATTACCCATCTAGTGTTTAGAATTTGAGAGTTTACGATAGAAAATCAAGGAAGGAATATTTAATTCACGAAGCATGTAAATATACAGATCAAATTGTATGTCTTCAAAGCAATGCAAGAATGTGTGTCAAACGCTGAATTCATGAGGGACGGCGTAATATATTCTTGAATAGTGGTGGCAAACACGCAACGAAGACAATGGTGCTCCTCTATAAACGTCGAGGTGAAAGCATTTCCCTCGCCCCGTTTCGCCCGCCCGGGCGTCGGAATGGGAAATTCTAACTCAGCTCGAGAGCCAGTTGGTGTTACCATCAAACACATGGCTTCACGGTGCTCTGCAAACGAACGTGAGTTACGCACTGAGCGGAAGGCGATTCACGGTGGAAACTGGAGTCCTGAATGCAAACAACAAACATGAGGAAATAAACTCAATACACTTTCAAATCGCGAAATTGGAAACTAGGTCTTCATCACGCCGCGTAATGAAATAATGAAAACGAGAACAAAAATGTAATTATATCCCGAGGGTGCGGTACTAAAAGTGTCGCTTTGGGAGAAAAGAATGTTTTTTGAAGTTCAATGCAATAATTTCAGAGTGTAAAAATCATTCGCCTTGACCGAGATTATTATTATTATATTTTGCATCATTAGATAGATTATTATTATTTCGCATTGAAATGCAGGTTAGCGGTTGACTCGGTTAAAAGTTACTGTTGCGGCATTTCCCGCAGTTTCTTGAAATTTGTATTATGAAGAAGTAAATGTCTTCGGAAAACAACGGAGTTATATAAATTTCAAGAAACTGTAACGGTAACTTTAACGGAGTCACCCGCTATGTGTGCATTACAATGCAACTATTTCAGAGAGTAAAAATCATTCGCCCTGACCGGGATTCGAACCCGGATCCCTCGATATCCGGCTGAGTGCTTTAACCAATTAAGCTACCGAGACGTCCTCTTACACTCTGAAATTTTGGGGGCTTTAAAGGAACCAGATGTTGTGACGAAATACCGTACATACAATGTCACAGGCATTCGTAGTCGTGCGTGACTTTAATTGGTTAAAGCACTCGGCTGGATATCGAGGGATCCGGGTTCGAATCCCGGTCAAGGCGAATGATTTTTACCCTCTGAAATGGTTGCATTATAATGCACACATAGGGGGTGACTCCGTTAAACATACTGTTACAGTTTCTTGAAATTTGTCTAAGGTATGAATAGCCTAAGTGTTTGAATTTGGCTTTATTAACATCGTGGACTGTGGCGCGTCGCGCACGACTACGAATGCCTGTGACATTGTATGTACGGTATTTCGTCATAACATCTTGTTCCTTTAAAACCCCCAAAATTTCAGAGTGTAAGAGGACGTCTCGGTAGCTTAATTGGTTAAAGCACTCGGCCGGATATCGAGGGATCCGGGTTCGAATCCCGGTCAAGGAGTTATATAGCCTATGATTCCACAGCTTTCCGGAGCAAAATAAATGTTCCCCGTAAAGAATATAGTTATAAAGTTTAAGCATACTATTTCACCACAAGGTCGGATTCATTGTATCAAAAGAGTAAATTTTTCCATGCACATCAGCCGTGCGAGTATATTACTGTCAGTATTGCCTCTGAAGCGATGACAAGGAAAATTTTCGAAGAAATTTTGAGAAATACATTATTAGCATAGGAAAGAAAATGAAAACCTTGTCCGATGTGTGATATGTAATAATACATTCATCGAATTCCATCTCCATGACAACAGTCTTAAGAAATAGTGAATCATAGACACTCCCTTTATATATGACATCATCAAATACAACCATGTATTCTGGGATTCTTTTGATACAATTCTCCCCATAATACCCCCAGCATTTTAATTAATGTCTTTCTTCTCCTTCACTGCATTGATTACCCGTTTCAAGTATCGTATCATTGTTCTTTGAAGTTCAAGCATTTATAATTTTTAAATAATATTTCTTAGCGATTTGGCGTTTTATAATACACCAAAATTTACCCCATTGGCGTTTAAGTATTTTCATAGGCTTCGTTATTTTCTTTTTCGTAGAACTTGGCTCGATTAATTTGAAGTTCTTCTTTTCCAGTCTCACCTATTTTATATTACCTCTAATATCCTGTCCACATCTATAATCTACCAAGATTCCTTGTGTTTTTCTTTCCTGAAATGCTCTGGTTTCTACACATCTTGTTTGTTTCTTTAGTAGACTTTCTCATGTAGAAAACTTTTGCATTGTCTTTCCACTAAGGCATGTCTTTACATTTTCTATTACTGGTAATTCTGTGTTCCCATTTAGGAAGCTTTTCCGATTTTTTTTAGCTTTTCATGATCCAGTTTTATATCACCGTTGTCTTGTTACTCAGATGATTATTTATTTAATTTCTCTTCGTTCCTTCTCATCACTTTCTACAAATCAACAAGTGCCCTGATTACATGTTTGACCTTTGCCTGCGTCTACTACTATATCGTCTACAAAGTGGCAATTACTGATTTTTAGTTCTAGAACACAAATTCCAGCTGCGCAAACCTCAATTTTAACTGTGTGTCTTTTTAAAGGTTAATCTGATGGATAAAAGGACAAATTTTTGCCTTGCTTTTCTTTTTACTATTACTTCGGTGCTGTTAATTTCATATTTAATTACAGTTATTTGGCCTCTGAATCGTTTTCAATTTAACGGCAGTAAATTACTTATTTGAGTAAACTTAATCAAGTTCTTTCTCCAAATATACGAGTTCCAAGAAATTTTATTCAGTTTTTGTCATTTCTCAGCTCTGAAAGAATATTAAGGCTTATCTTAGCACAATCTTTCTCCTTAATCCAAATTAGCTGTCATCCATAAAATCTCTCCTTCTATGTCTACAACACATTCATTCGTAGATCTTATAGTCAAGGTACAATAGTTGCTTATATTTTGAAATTTACGGTCAAGAATGTTTCACTTTTATTTGCTTCCGTTTGGGAGTGGTAGCACTGAATTATTTCAGACGTCAATTAATACAATGATTTTGGAATGATTTGTTCTTTGTTGAAATGCAAGCTGAATATTTAGATTTCTCACTTTTGCCATGTTTATAAGGGGAATGTTTATCATGAATTATTCATAATATATTTACTTTAGTGAAAGCTTTCACCTCACTTATAATTATCCCAGAAACGCTATGGTTGTTACGAGGAGCATTGTTTGCCCGCGAGTCTTGAACGGTAGCAACGAAATTCACCAAAAGTGAAGCACCTCCCTTATAACTTTCGATTCCAATGTGTTTACCTACCAGCTAATCTTGTACTTTTGCACGAAGTTATCCATAATTGCAGATCTTTTCCAAACACTCTTTCAGCCTAAAACTTTCTCTCCATCTTTGATTAGAATTTCACCCTTCTAATCCCGTACTACAATTCACTATGCCCCTTGATGTGGTTTCCTGATATCTCATAAGCTTCTTCCACATTTGAAATAAGGAGGTTGATTACCACTTTCTCGTATAAATTCTCTCTCAAATTCTCCATGGCTTTGCTTAACTTTCGGCTAATCTCCTTTCTTATCTTTTTTTTAACTTCGTCTTCCCTTAGTTCTTGAAGTTTTGTATTTTCTTCTCTCTTAAATTAGTTACAGAAATACATCCGTGATCCAGGATTTTCTCTTGTGGGTTTTCTTCCTATCTGTAGCTTCTGTTGTTGCTTTTAAGATCCCACTTTTAATTCCCCTCCATCTTTTCCCCTGTTGATATAATATCAACATGTTTTACTGATCTTTATCTTGGTCCTGAAATTTTCTTGATTGTCTTTTTCTTCTTAAATTAAATTTAGTACTTCAAAATTTTGATGCCGTTACGTATTTATTAATTCATTTCTGCGGTTTCTCATTAAGACCCAAGTGTCACTTATACATGCATGTAGCTAATTTAATATAATATAATCTCATCTCTTCCACCTTTTCCACTATACGAGTATACCTAATTCAGGGTTGGTTTAAAAACAAGATGATTATCAGTATTAATTGAAACTATAAGCAGAATTTGATTAACGAATCCCCACTCGAAGCCCATTTTCATTTTATTTTAGCTTTCCCCAACAATGGCTTTTAGAGGTCTGTGGGATTTAAGACTTTCATCCTTATGTAGATTAAAATTTTCACGATATCTTCGTAGCCTAATTGTTCTTTGCATCTTAATAGATAATATTAATCTTGTAAACAATAATCAACATGTTGCCATAACATTAATTTCCAGCTCCTCTGGGAAAATCCAGTTTCCGTGCTTCAGAAACCAATTTAGTCTAATTTAGTCCTGTATTTATCTTTATGGATCCAATTTATACATTTATATAGAATCCACTCATAAATTATCTTTCTCTTGGTCATTTTATTTTACTTATTCACTCTAGCATAAGCCTTCACATACATATTATAATATACTTTAGGAAAATTCTATCAGACTTCCTCGTCGTTGGTATCATTGAATATGCGCCCCTGATTTGACCTTCTTATCGTCTACGATTTTACTTCTTCCTCTGACCACTCAATTTCTATATATCAGACTTTTCAGATTTATCGTACATTTGAAAGTTGATATTACCTTCTCAAATCCCTCACATATGTCTTTCATTTCCCCAGGAATCTAACTCGTACCCACGAAATGCAAATCAAAAAGTCCTTTACCAAGCATTATGCATCTATTTTTCATCATGCCATAGCACTGATGAATGAATCACTAGAGAAAGCATCAAAACCTGTCAAGGAAGGTGACAACGTTGGCAGGAAAAAATCACTCCATCACCTTACATTCGGAAACAGTCGCGCAACAAAACGTCAAAATGGAAGATCCTTGATTTCAGAATCACGTATTTTGAGAGGAAGGAAAACACAATAACAATACGTCAGTGCGGAGGAATCTCTGAAGGTTTCGGGCAGAAGAGGGAAAGAGAGAGAGAGATCACTCGAGTTGACGAAGAACCGCAACGCCACACGTTCACCCCTCTGCCCTAGGAGTAGAAGGGATGGAAAGGACGGATGAATGGGATAATATTCGAGATATGAGAGTGATGGAGATAGTGGAGGGAGATTGTGGGAGCGGATATGGGGAGTGAGAGTTTGGAGGATAATGAAAAAATTCAGGAGGAAGGGACGGAGGAGGAGGAGGGGAAGCAAAGAGGAGAGGGATAGTCGGGTGGATTCGGCGCCAACTACAGTCGCTTGGGGTTGCGGGGAGTACGCCCGCTCTCCTCTTTACGTAAATTTTTCATTTTCCCACTCTAATCTAGGTGGAGGGGGAGGGGCAAAATAAACGCATTGGACCGGAGTCTCTCTCTCCTCACCCTACGTCCTCATCATACACCTTTCTTCCCCAAACACCTCCCTCATGTTATTTCGTCAAAGAATTTCATTTCACGCGCCTATATTGTGTCTTCAATAACGTCCACGTGCCGTATTTTCAAGAGGAAAAATAATAGGTAACAACTTCTCTTTTGGCCCTAGGATTTCCAGAGCATCCTTACGGAACAGTAGAAGACGGGACTGGGTGGGATTAATATGAGGATAATTCGCATCCGTATAAGTATAGGTCGTTTTGGCACCATGATTTAATGTTGTAACAATGAAATCAATCTTTTTATTTTATTTCCTCGGATAATGTTACACAGAATAAAGGAAGAGAGTTAAATCTTGCCTGATATCATTTTTCTTACTCTGTGACGAGGGATTCAATCCTTAATTTTATATATACTTACGTATTTCGAGAAGAAACGCTTTTGAATTGGAATTTAATTGAAAAGAAGGAGTTTTTATAACAACTATAAATAAAGCTTTTCCCGGCTTCAATAGTTTTGAATTTGTGTATTCCTTTTCGCACTTAGCATAATTGAAAAGGACATGATGATAACCGACTAGAAGATACTATCACTTAACCTATCAGTCAAATTTCTAAACCTCTTGACGTTGGTATCTCAGCAAAAAAAATTTTATCTATTCAGTTTGTCATAACACAAACACAGTAATCAACCCGAAGGTCGGTTTAGTAGGTGATGGTAGAGCTCACCCATGTACCAAGCCCAACGGCGTGTGAATATTCACACATCAGGGTAGGGGGGCCAGTTCCTTTCCCTGTACCGGTTATGGTTTCCCAGGAAGACCTGGTACCCGAAAAATCAACTAGCTTGGGTGGAGCTGCAGGTGCCCAAAGTGCCTTGCCCGGGAATCGAACCCGGGACCCTCTAGTCAGCAGTCCAACGCTCTACCCGCTAGACCACCGCGACCCGCTTTTGTCATAACAAAGACATAAATTTGAAATAGATTTCTGAGACGTTAAAATCTATCATTCAGTATGTCATCATGCTATTTTATGCACTGACAAGAAAATCTTATTCAAAGCAATTCGAACTCATTACTAAACTTTTATTTCTTCTATACTACATCAAGAGATCAAATTCACTCCTAAAGCCATACACTATTCTGGTGGATTAGTATGTAAATTTAGATGGCCAGATGCATAACGTGATCGCAAAGTTTGTACCGTTCAAGCCTATGAGACCTTCCAGATGAGGTTGATCTTACGTATAACTTGATTATATCCATGAGTAAGTTCCAAATTTTACGATTTGGAACCCTCACGCGTCTATGAGAAACTGTGCGACCACTCCTCGCTCCGATTTCAAATATCACCCCCGGCACACTATGGGCGGCGCGACGTGCAAGATATAAGGCGGCAGAATTTCAACGGGCTAATAATAATAGGAAAGCGGCCGTCCGCCTTCACTGATTCATGAACAGAGCACGGCGCTGTTTTTCGGACCGAGCACAGACCTGTTCCATGAGAGCACCATTCAGCACTATACATTAGGCGTTACTTACGACGCGAGAAGAGTAAGCGAAGAAGATAACGCTCTCCAGATTGCAACTTCTTCGGTGCGACGAACTCTCCTTGGCGTGGGACGAGCGTGGGGAGAGTGGTGTGCGGAGAGGGATGGGCTGGTGGTGGAGGACCTAAGTTAATCGTGAAGGTGGGGTAAAGGCTCTCGTAGAGGTTGGGGAAGAAGGTGGAGGGGAAGGTTGGTTTGTACTTGGCGGGAAGAAGGAGCGAGGGGGAAAGGGTGGCTTGGAGGTGACAAAAAGGGAACTGGAACATACGAGACTTTGACAACTCCACGGCGGCGGCGGCGGTGAGATGACGCAG
This sequence comes from Hetaerina titia, assembly GCA_037158775.1. Taxonomy (NCBI): domain Eukaryota; kingdom Metazoa; phylum Arthropoda; class Insecta; order Odonata; family Calopterygidae; genus Hetaerina; species Hetaerina titia. The sequence continues at coordinate 50,823,685 of CM073768.1, read as the reverse complement.
AAGACCCAATTAAGGTTCTACTCCTCCTTCTCTCTCCTCTTCCCCACTCCCACCCTTTTGCACCCTTTACTTCCCTTTCCTTGACTAACCTCCTTTCACGTCCTTCATCTCCTACCGCTAACGGTTCTCACCCTCTGTAAAGTACTTTATTCCAACCAAGTAAATGCGTAAAACCTAAACACATTTATATTCCTAAATTAAATTCCACGTTCAATAAACATCTGTCAGGGTGGTGCATATTTGTTATTCTACTGGCAAGTAAATTTTCCGAAATTCGATTGTTCCCATGCAAACCTTGTATTTCCAAAAAATTACTCTTTCAAATTTCCCTCTGTTCATCAGTTGATTCTGCAGAATTTTTTCCACCCCCGATTCCGGAGATACATTCGTTTCCTGCAATTTTGAAAGCGTAAATGCTAACTCTCTGCCTTGTTTGTGTCAGTACATGCATGGATTTTATGTTTGTCACAACTGGGTTACAATTAAAATTTATTTTCCAGTATATTTGTACATTCGATATTTCTTTTTATAAAAATAAATATGCATAAAATTTTGAAAATATAGATGGAAGTTTGCATCCAGTGCATTTTCACACATTTTTATGGAGTTCATATACCAATGAAAATCCTTCATTCAATTTTTACTGGTAAAAGTTCAGTTAAAGAGGAGTAAAAGCTCTCTCTTCATTAACAAGCAATGACGCTTGTCGTTTTTACTACAACCTCTACATGACATCCCTTTTATCAATGTTTATCTAAATGTTACTTTTCTTCAAAGGATTTTCTTACTAGCCGTTAATCTGACTGTATAGAGAAACGTCTTTAATGCGGATGAAATAGATGGATCTGTGTGTTTTAACAAATGGACGACGACGGTCAAAGGTTTTTCTTTCTCCCGCAAAGATACTATCCTGAAGAGGACGTCTACACCTTTTTTTGACTTTTCAGTAGCTTGGAAAATATAAACATGGACACAAACATACTTATACGTTCAAGGTAGGTTCTAATTGAATACAGACTAAATTACAATACATTTTTTTGTCTTTCAAGATAATCAATAATCGAACAACCAACCCTACGGTAGATCTGTTGTATACGGTAGTCTTCAATTCTGCTTACAGAATTATGCCTGTATCTGCATATAATTTACCACACCTTACAAAATTTTTGTAAATCAGAAACGAAAAATGTGCCTACATTTAACACATATTATTCATTGCAGTTATATTGCCGACAATGAGGTTTGGAGATGTTTGCTATCGAGAGGCTCAAGAAGATATACATATAACTTTGAGCCTTGTATTCTATAACCCAAAAGTAGTTATGGAAATATAATACTGTTTGCAAAGGAATATTGAGATAAAACTCCTAGAGAATCATTTAGAATTCCAAAGCCGTGAAGAAACGCTATAATAGAGGAAAATCAGAATACTTATATACAAGAAATCAGCGTAGATGGGTAGCAGTGATTTCTAAAAATCTATGCATGGATCATGGTAACGTACGAGCCAGAAAGCTGCTCCGTGAAAGTTTTTAAAATGTGATGTTGGCGCCGCATGTTTAAAATACCCCTTTGAGTAAGCAATGAAGAGTTCTTAAGGGATCGAGGGAAAAGTATCAGTTAACAAAAGCAATAGAAGAAATGAGTTAGGAAAACATTTGTTAAGGTATTCAGATAGGTGCTTAAAACCTTTTGACGGGAGAATGAATGGAAAAGGGAACCTACCTATAGTGGAATTTATGGTTAAAATAAAAAAGTATGCTCATGAGTGGATGCAAAAGAATCGATATTGAACGGAGAACCCCTTACAAGGAGAGTCAGACACAAGCAGGCAAGTTGAGAGGATGGAAGCAAAAATTTAATCAGCTTTTAAAATGATTAGATAATGAATAGAGGTAAAATCCAATCCAGAATACACACTTATTCGCTGATATATGCTTAGTCCAAAATATTTTGTCACGTTATGTATACTTAAGTCCTTATTACATGAAGAGGAAGAAATTTCATTTCTGTTTTTCTTTTAAAATACCTCTCGACATTATAAAAATTGTTTCAAATTAATATAATATATAATCATTAATAGATACCAAATCTGCAAGTCACAACATACCTCTGCAGTTTTATGCATTGACTAGCTAAGGCACGCATAACCAAGGTAAATTTTAGGCACAGTCAATGCAGTCCCAACGGGCACTGTGCTTTAATTAACTCCCATTCGCAAATCTACTTATAGGCATGGGTTCTCAGCTCAGACTCAGCATATCACAGGAAAACCTGAGTTTTCCTTTAAGAAAAATGTTAAAAAGAGTTATCAATATTCAGAAAAAATATTGCCCACCAGACACTCTTTTCAAGTTAATCTCAAGTACTACTTGTACGAAATGATAATTTCTAAAATTATTTTTCGGTGATTCTGTTACATCCGATGAAATATATTGAGAAGAACAAATATACTTAAGTGCCGAAATGAAATTATAGGAGCAAGAGTGCTGGTTGGGTCCATGAGAGGGTGAGAGTTCCTTTTATATGAAAAGGTAAATGCTAAAGGAGCAATCAAATTGGTCAGACAAACAGAGCAGCCCTTTGGGCACGGCGTGTACCAGCAGAGGGAACTGGCGACCATCAAATACGTAAATGGCCAGGCAGGGGAAGTTTCCAAGAGCGAGAAAAAGCGGCCGAAAGATGTCGACTGCGAGAAATCAGGGCTAGAAGCAATAATTCAGAAGCTATTTTGGCTATGAGCATATAAGTACATTACACCGCGGGCATCTAATTGAAGAAAATTGCTAGTGGTTAAATTATGCCCAAATTAATGTAGAGAGGTTTTAGTAAATTATTCGATTATTTAGACCTATTCAACTGAACAAACACGTCCTATCCGTAAGGAAAATTCCTACATATAGTCAATGCCATAAAATGATTTAAATAATTAATTACTATTTCTTTAATAATAAGAATCCTTGGAGGGTTAAAACTTTCCCTTTCAATGTCAAGGCAAATTCTCTTCGGAAGAACCTTACCATCCATAACTTCGTATCCTACTATCAAGCTGTGAAAATAAATGTCAGAAAATATTTTAAGATGAATAACTGCAAGTAAGGCTTAATCATTAAGGAGTGAAAAGATTATCTGAAGACTTAAGTTGTACTTGAAATGTCGTGCATGAAAGAATAGTATGTCAATTACAAGGAAATGAATTAATAAGGTTTTTCAGGTGAACTTTCAAGGATATTTTGTCTAGCAAAATTTACTATTATAATTGAATTTCCATGATTTGATGAAGTTGAATAAATGCTATTGCATTTAACTGTTGAGCAGCTGACCAATCACTGACCTTTAAATGAACTCTAAATTCCAACTACGGAATAATGTCTCAATAATCAGGACCCTACAAGACTTTCCGGTAAGATACCGGCACTCCTCCATTTCATAATCCTAAGCAGCTGTGTTGAACATGTACTTTTCAAAGTGTGCATCCTTCAAAAATTTTAATTTCATTATGTTTTTAATGCATAAATAAAATAAACATATCAATAATTCGACTAATGATAATATATTTTTTTAAATACTGAAAAAACAAGTTTGAAGTCGATTTTATTTCACAAAACCGAACATGAACTTAAAAAGACTCCCTTACAGCCCGATCATGCTATCATAATCATTGGTATTGTATGCGACAATACTTAAAAACATAATAAGAGGGATACAAGGGAAAAATCCTCGTATTAACAAAAACATGCAAAACAAAATTTGCCGCTAGCATCATATTTTCTACTCTAGGGAGAATATTCTGATCCGGTTGACTGTGGATTACCCACCACTGGACAATCCAAAGACTACGATTCCAAATATAGGCCTCAATATATGATTTTCTGCCATTTTACCTTTGTTTTTTTCTGACAAGCAAAAATTTAAAAAAAAAAACAGAATTCTGGGGCATAAATGTACCCAAAAGCAGAAAGGCTTCACTATTATTCCGTATTTGCCATCTGTACACTCACTAGAGTCCGAGTACGTATGCTTCTACTCGAATTTTACAACCGAAAATAGATCCCTAACTTACTGACGATACGGTGAAATGAGATGGAATTTTTATGAGCACAAAAATATAAGCGTCATTTTGTAATCGTATTAGGAATACGGCTCAGGAAGCTTTGCATTGCTAGTATTATTCAATGAAGTCATTTCATATCAACTAAATAAATAAACCAATCGATACAGGATTAAACAAAAAATGTGATATGGAGTTCACTGGATGCCTCCGCATTCCACCGTGTGTCTTCCTCCGTCAAAGATCCATTCTCGGATCAGTCTGTCCAGGCTTTAAATCATCCATTCTCGGATTGGGTCTCAGATCTGTGGCAGTTGAAGTATATCTCCGATTTTTTTTAATAAAAGCTGCACATCCCATGCAAAAGTGTTGGGTTTAGTATAATAACCCACGGACCAGGACATGTGCTCATTTTACGTAAGGTAAATTCTAATTAAACCAAGCCCTCTGATATATCATAGCTGCATGCGTTTAGCACTGATTTCCAACATACAAACCCATCTTGGGCAATTTTTAAGTGACAGTAAAAGTTCTATTGATTAATGATCATAAATTATACAGAGATAATGGGGTAATTGCTCTTAGTAATAATTTAGATATCAGGTAACTAATGTTTCAGGAACACACACCTTTTTTTTCCTCTTAATTGGAATAACTGCGTCAATCGGAACTCGGCGAACGCCTTCATTTTCACACTTCCCGCGTATGTTTTAGTGACCCTCATGAATGTTCATGAACACCGGGTTTTATTTAATCTCTCGCATTTGTGTGTCCTATGCTGAAGACATACTGGAAGTATATCTGGTAGCTGGTAGAAGTACCATTGACCAGATATTCTCGGTAAGACAAACAATGGAGAAATGCTATGAATATAATGTTGACTTGCATATACTCTTCATTGACTTCAAACAAGCCTTCGACAGCGTGAACAGGAAAGAGATGATACGTATGTTGACAGATTATGATATTACAAGGAAACTGATTAGACTGGTTCAATTGACATTGCATGAATCACAATGTAAAGCCTTTATTAGGGGTAGAGCAAGTAGATCATTTAAGGTGACCACGGGGGTAAGACAAGGAGGTGCTCTCTCCGCCACGTTATTCAACCTGGCCCTATATAATGCAATGAAAGAATTGAAACTAAGAGGGACCATAGTGCATAAATCCTAGCAAGGATTCGCATATGCAGATGATATAGCACTAATTGCACGAAATGTGAATGACCTAAAAGAAATGTTTAACATTTTAGAAAACAATGGTAAAGAAGTGGGGCTGAAGGTTAGTGAAGAGAAGACCAAATACTTGAAGATGTCAGATCATCAGAACAAGCGGGACCTACAAAATATAATTATTGGGAATTATTAGTTTGAGGGTGTCAAGGAGTTTACCTATCTAGGAGTCAGACTTAAAAATGAAAATAAGATATCCACGGAGATCAACCAAAGGGTAATGGAAGGTAATAGGGCATATTTTGCAAATGTAACAATCCTCAAATCAATGTTACTATCAAGGAACACAAAAATGAAGATCTATAAAACGCTTATTAGACCCGTTGTAACTTATGGAGCTGAAACATTGACATTAACAAGTCAGGATGAGGAAACACTTAGAAAATTCGAAAGAAAAATGTTAAGGAGAATCTATGGCCCAATTAGAGAAGGTGAGAGATGGGGAATTAGAATGAACATGGAGATAAATGAATTACCTGAAGGGAAGGACGTAGTTAGATTTGCCAAGTCACAGCGGCTGGCGTGGTTGGGGCATGTAGAAAGGATGGAAAATGACAGGATGCCCAAACTGATACTTTATAGCAAGATGGAAGGTGTCAGAAGACAAGGTAGACCAAGGAAGAGATGGCTACAGGATGTGGAGGATGATTTGAAGGCAATGGGAGTTACAAGATGGAAGGAAAAAGCAAGAACAAGAACTGAATAATGGAGGCATATCATAGAGGAAGCCAAGGCCCACACCGGGCTGTAGAGCTGCAGATGATGATGATTTGTGTGTCCAGTTGCGTCATATGAAAATATTTCGAATCATCTCCGACGAGTCTTATTTAAATATCATTATCTGCTTAATTTAAAACAGTGATACACATACAAACAGGAAACTCATATTCAGTGGAATTAACGTTAACGAATTTGTCTGCTTAAAACGAATCAGCCAATTTCAATGGTAGGTAGACCTTAGTCCTGCACTTCAAAATGGAGGATAAATGCACAGGGGAAGTTAATGAGAAATTTGGTACAAAGAGTGTTTAGTGGTGTATTTGCTGAGAAGAAAGGAGACTATAGATCGTGAGGAGATAGTTGTAATTGGAGGAGAGTTTGTGAAAAATTCATTGTTGAGTGCGAAAGTTGTTAATGACCACAAAATTAAAGGTATTATTTTCAAGGTATTTCCTAATAGGTACGTTTTTTTGGGGTGGCACGATGTCTACCTGTATTAGTATTCTTCTATAAATTGATGTTTATTCATGTATGTAATGATGTTTATTCATGTAGGAAAAGTTTGCACAATGCTGACTTAAATTTCAACGAAAAAGGAAAAATATCTCACAAAACGTTCTCTAATAACTCTAACTCTAATAACCTTTTAGTAATAATAATGTGGACAGCTAAAATAAACCGACATTCTCTTCATTTAAGATTCGTTAATTAAAATTCCCTTTTATTTGTTACTCGCATATGCCCTTGAGGAAGTGGAAGGTATTTTATGAAATTTTGCATAACAGAGCTATCATAAACAGAGAGGAAAACTTCTATGGAGGCAAAATCATACTGATCAGGGAAGCTGACTTTATTTCGCTTGCGCGTGGAAAATGAAGTAAATTAAGAGCAATGATCACAATATGTAGCTGAATTTAGTGAAGTAAAATGATAAACGATGCAAAAAGTTGAATGTTTAATGAATTAAATGTAGACTTGTGGCACTCAGTTATAAACATTCCAAAATGTGTTGTCTCCAACGTAAATTTATGGAATTTACATAACATATTGAAATGAAATTTTAAAAAAAATGCATAATTTACAAAGTCATTAATTTCACTTCATTTCAATACATCGAAATTCAACGTTAACAACAGCCCAGTTAAAACAGTAAGAAAAATTATAGGTGCAAATGGGAAAAAAAACATTTCCCATTTGCACCTATACTTTTCTAAAAGCCCTTGGACCTAGGACATAGGCAGAGAGATATAAATTTTCAGATTTCACAATATAGTCCATGACTTTCAATACCGTTGTCCTAAATTTATGTTACCTTTAGGCAACTAATTTCCCTCCTTCCAACTACATCATTCTAGAAAAGATTCATTCTCAAATATCATTCCAAAGATGCAGAATAATAATATATATTTAAAAAATGGAAAAGATATATTCTGTGCTGACGCATACACTATTAGTCCTTTGGCAGAAATAAATATAAATACATAGCAATTATGGGTTGAAAGAAAATCTGGACTAATAGAAATATTTCACTCTCCAACAACATTTGTATTAAGATGATAAAAATACATCAGTACAGGCTATACACCATGGCTTATCTGGAAAAATGTTCCGGTAGATTTGGAAGTAAAATTACTGTTGGCTGTTATTAATAAGCGTATATCATTAAAATCTGGAGTAACTTTAATGTCCAACATAATGTCCATACCATAGTAATTAAGATAAAACTTGGTTTGATGGAAATCTCACGTCGTATTAAACATTACCGAGTGTAAAAATCATGCAGGTTAAGGTAGCTAGTTCCTTTCTCTGGACCGCCTGCAGTTTTCCGAATAGGCAAAGTAACTAATCATGAAATCACATTGATAGGGTCAAGGTTGGAGCGTCGTAAATTTGAACCTTGTAATAATCGACTAGCAACCAAAGCTCTACTCACAAGGTTGGAAAACACCTTGTAGTTCCTAAATGAACGTCATAATAATTCAGACGATTTCGTTCGTTGGGCGTTTCACCATAGGAAACCGGCTGCTTCATAGATCTGACTTACTTCCTCCTGAGCAGTAGCAGAGATTAAAAGTAAACTGGTGCAAATGATGAAATCTAAAGATGGGGAAATTCTTGCGGTACCCCATCCCGCATCACGCTCCCACCTCGCCTTATTCTTTCCCTCTTTGTGCCATCGCCGAGACCCCCATGCTCCCCAAGCGGGCACACAGCCACCGTTTCCGACTTCCACAAAGGCAGGGCGGGCCCGCAGAGGAGTCTCGCCGGTGGGGGGGGAGGGGCTTTCTGAGACGAAAGAGTGAGAGAGAGACCGTCTGAGGAGAGGTCGGGTGATGCGAGAGATGGGTTAATTCTCTCTCGCTGTCGTCGTCGCGGTTTTTATGGTGACTAACTTTTGGCTCTCAGCCCTCCTTCCCTCCCTTTTCCTCCCCGCTCCATCTATCGCTCTCTATCTCCTCCACATCTGTCTCTCTCTCTCTCAATCCTCCGTCTGGGGAACATCACCGTCCTCCTCTCATTACACACCCAGAACATTATTTCTTCACCCGTACCGGAAACCGCGCACACAATGAAGGAGACGACGCGGCATTGTTGCGCAAACCCCCGGACGAAGTCGGCAATGAAGTTCACAATGGTAGCTTCTCGACATCCTCTTCTCTTCAAACGGGAATCTTTTTTGACACTAATCTTAAAGGTGAACTCAAAGACAGAGCAAAAGCCAATTGTGCCAGATTTCTTTCTAACCAGTCACACCTAATTCTAAAAATATAAATATAAGTTAAATAAAATATAAGTTCGGTCCGCTGGAGTATAAGAAAAAATATCTACTAAGATACCAACACGAATACGTTATAACAAACACCAGAGGAGAGTTTCGCAAAAAATATGCCATACTAATTCGCTCTCTTATGCCCTAGCAAGGTAAAATACTCGCAAAGCTAGAAGCATTCGGAATAAATAAAAATATCCGGGGTTCGATTGAAGACTTTTTAAATGATCGGGTACAAAGAGTAGTTAAAGATGGAGTTTGATCAAATGCAGTAGAAGCTACTTCAGGTGTTTCCCATGAAGGTGTCATCGGACCTCTTTTATTCCTACTTTATGTTAACGTCATTGCGTAGTCATTAGTAAGATACGTTTATTTGCCAATGATGTAGTGGTTTACCGTGATATCAATGATCCTGAGGACACAGCAGCTTTGTCAGAAAACCTTAATGCTATAAACGCTGGTGCGACACTTTGCAATTAGAATTTAAACTTACAAAAAGGCGTAGCAATACATTTTTTGAAAAAGAGCAATTTTCTCCCGGACTTCTAAGGCATCGGGAACACCGAAATGAAATGTGTAGACTAAATTAAATACCTAGGCATTACCCTCCCTCACGATATCACCTGGATGGAACATATACGGGGAATGTGTGAACAAGCTAACAATAAATTAGAATTTATTACACGAATACTAGGTAAAAGTGATGAAAAGGTCAAAGACAAATCCAATCCGTCGCTGGTTTGGCCTCATAAAAAATATGCTGCAAGTATACGGGATCCTCACTAAGATGGATTAATTGCCTAATTGGACCACGCTCAGAGTTGAGGAGCTAGATTTGTAAAACGTTGTTATGATAAAATTAGAAGCGTATCCAAAATATTAGAGCAGGTAGGCTGGGAATCACTCACGGAGCGAAGGTTAATTCACAGATTAAATCTCCTGCATAAATTGGAAGGACGTCTCTTTAGCAGGGATGTTGAATGTGTATTAATACCCCCGTCGTACTATGGTTTGTGAAATCAAATCTTTAAAATTAGAGATCTCAAGTTTAGAACAGATAGACTTGGTATATAATTTTTTCACGAACGATAAGGGATCAGAATAGCTTGTCCGGCTGCGGTAGGGTCATGTTCGGGTAAAATTATTCTTGTGTGTATTCACCCCCTTCAACAAATCCTAGCGGTGGCTTTTAGGGTACGAAAATAAATGAAAAAATAGACAAATCACTATTATTTGGGATGTTTACAACAATTTTCAACCAATTTGCCCAACTAAGATGTTTTCTATCTCTAGAGAAACAAGAATTTTCTATAATTTTGTTTTATTCAGCAAAACTAAACACCCCACTTAATAAGTTTTCCGAAGCCGAGGTCTAGTTAAGTCGCTTTGTAGAACCTTAAGATGCTAGATATACTCAATTATATCAATCAATATCAGTAGCCTCTTTTTTAAGATACGATGTGTAATATTACTCGCTTTATACATTTAATTTGGATCTCCATGACACATTGGTAAATAATTAGTGACAAGTTGTTCATATCCCATTAATGTTTTACAATTAAGTACCAGATTAACATTTTTATGACATTCTTTTCAAAACTACTGCTAAGTGTGACTCCTCAGTAGTTAAAATTGCAGTGGTGATGGATGATAGCATTAAGATTTTCAGAAATCATTTGTTTGCATTGTTACGAAATCTAATGACAAATGTTTCCTACGGTTCTACAACCAGCTCGGCTTATTTATATACTTTGACCAGTTTCAACAGAACAGGGAAATATAACGAAGAACCGCCATTGACAATCAACAAAGTTTCACATTACTCTAAATGAGAGATTTTACTATAAACGTTACAAATATCTACCTCAGAAACACGAAATACTTCAAATAAAGACTTTTAGCCACAAACGCCGAGGCCCGGATGAAGTAGAATTGGGAATTCAAATATACGTTCCCCAACTTTCGAAGGGTGGGGTGGGAAAAGGATAATTTATTTCGATTTCGTGTGATCTCCTCAGACTACGAATCTAACGCGAAATCGAACGAAGCGGATCGTCGCCGCTATCTTTTCCTCCTGTCTCCCTAGGCGTCGATGGCTTTGATTTCCCCGGCCACAGCCCTCGCGCCCTTGGTTGGAGATGAGCGCAAGGATACTACCGCAGGCGTCAAAAGGAAGGCTTGGGCAGAACGAAAGTCGTCCTCCGGAAACACCACTGTACGTTCAAGACATTAATGAGCGCGCTCCCTATTTGATCCGCCGATGTCGCATCCGCCCTACTAGCCAGTGTTTACGAATCATTTCCCCGGGGTATGGGGCAGGGGGAGGAGGAGGAAGAGGAGGAGGGCGGAAAGCGGGGAAGCACGCGTCTCACGGCTCGATGAATCAGGCGCGCCTTTAATTAATGCCCCTCCGCCGCACCGTTAGTTTTCCACGCTCTTAAACAGCGTCGCCGTCTATGATGCTAAGAAATTTATTCATTGACTTATTTTCAAAGACGGCTTCGAAGTTATACATAGAGGCGCTTCTCTTCCCAAGTTTCTTTGGCACAAAGAGATGATTCAATTCACGCAAGATTATTTTCTATTTTGTCCTATTTAATTAATGTTTAAACAATTTCTTTTCTGATTTACGTTCGAATTTTGATATTAAATTCAATTGATTTAAAATTCTGCAATATTTTTTCTGATGTTGCAGGTATATACGTACATCTAAAACTCTCATTAGAATACAATTTTATCAAAAGTAGTGGATTACAAGCTTTGAAAGTCATCAATTAAATCCATTTAACTGCTTTCTCGAGTATTTAGCCGTCTTTTCCAAAACATAGCTCTATATAACATCATTTTTATACAATAGGCATTAAACAGAGAGACCACTAAAAAATGTCACTTCGTCAAGATGGATTTGGAGTAAAATATGGTTTTTTGAAGGGAGATTAGTGATCAAAATAGTTCGGCATCAAAATGAAATCTTTATTAGAAATTGCAACCTTTAATGAACTTCTTTTCTCTTAAAAATATCAAATAAAATTGATTAGGGAAGCAAATCATCTTAGGTTTTCTTTAGGAGACACTTCATCCGCCATAACTAACCTGAAAAACTTTTGAAGAACTCGCCGAAGAGAAATTATAATTTTCATTCGCATCAAAGTGGAAAATTTTCACGATCCATGCGTACAATATTAATCCGAGTGTGAACTGTATGGAAGAGTACGCACATGTGAGAATATATAAAAACTCCAAATATGTCTTTATACGTCAAGGGTGTCTGCTGAATGGAGGAATCTGTACATCTATATTGAAATTATTATTTTCTTACGCCTACATGAATTTTATAAGGAGCTGAAAATCATTTTATTTTCCGAACCATTCGTTTTTCAAAAATTCTCCCTTTAAAGCCTTATTTAAACAGATGCCTATTGACGTACGTGGCGGGGCGGGGTGTACCCCTTATACCGTTTTATTAAGGGAAACAGCCGGAAATTTTATGAAGGGATTCGATTTTCTCCGCATAACTCCCCCACCTCGGATCCCTCCTTTTCATTCCCCTGCCGTACTTCTCACCAAGAATCCCCTCCTTCCTCCATGCTCCTATCTCTCTCATCATTGAACCTTAGTGACTCAGAAACTCGCTGCCTTCGCAAACCCACCTCATCATTTGACGTCGACGTTTTTGAATCGCAAGGTTAATTAATGGCCCTCAGTCGCCCCGTAGTTTGCTGAACAAATAACTAGGTGACGGGAAGACTGAAATATAAAGGAAGGTCAGTTCACCTCTATTCGTACGCTATTTGCATCCCTCTAGCTCTTCTACTAAGTATTTTATCATTATCTACAAGTGGATTTCAAAATCCATTATGAGTTTTATCTTTATTCACTCCTTCGTGGAAATTGTTACCAGTATGTATGATTAGTATATACCAATATATTATTATTATTATTATTAGGTAATCTACCGGTTAAGGTAGGTTTTTGGATGGACACAACTATCAAATAAACATTTTGTGACTTCCCACCCAGCAAACTAATCTATATCAGGTCCCTCTTCATCTCGGTGTACTTCTTTCCTCCCTTCATCCCGTCCAACATCCCTATCCTGTTCCTGCCCTTACCTCGCTTGCCCCACATTCTCCCCTCTATTACCCTCTTCAACATTCCACTACCGCTCATTACGCCTTTATCCATTTTTTTTTAAATACCAATATATATCAAGTAGCAAAACGCTAAAACTAAGGTTTATCTAAAAAGATACGGATACCTATTGCAGAGAGGAGTATATGATAAAGTATATCGTGGCATTAAAATTGTCTTATATCATTCTGAAAATTATAAAAAACACAACAACACCAAGAGAGGTGGGAAACAATTCCAATGAGGAACAAGAAAAAAAATAAGGCCGATTATAGGTGGATTAAACGCTGGCAGACATTTTTTTAGAATTTTTGCTTAGGGTAGCATTTTAGTTAGGTAATTTAGAGAGGGGTGCGCAGAAGAGCAGGAGTGATAGAATGAACTATTATAAGAAAAATAAAACACAGCGGGATTTAGGACACCTTGAGACATAATGCGCCTGTTGTAAACAAAGGTAAGAAGGTAAAAGGTAAGAATGGTAGCTAATGGCACAAACACGGAGGCCAAATATAAAACGAATAAGGGCTTAAGGGTTAGCATTAAAGAGAGAAATATTGTAGGACTGCAGTCAACCTAGCGCTAAGTGATAAAAATTACGATGACAAGTTTAACAAGGATAGGAATATTCCTCGACTCTAGTAAAACAAAACAGACTGTCTCAAGATGACGTTCCGTACCATGATGATAATTTATTAAATTCAAAGTAACTTCGAAGTGCACTCCACAAGTACTAGCCGACTGAAATTTTATGAGCAAAATACTCAATTGAATTTGGCGTTCGACTAATAATTTACGTTCATCCCAAAGGGAAGCGTCACATTTGCCAGATGGACGAAATAGAGGTGGGAACGGAAACAAAAATTACAAGACAAAAACCGAACCAAGCACTTCACAAAATATAACATTATTTTTACAAGTCGGAAATGCATTGAATACACCGGAAGGTTCCTACGGATTAACGTCTATCCCCTGTGAGGGTACTTCAGCTAACGACGGCTCTAAATGCACCGGGCAAAACCTGAATGCATTCAAAACAATTTATAGCATGTGGCAGCTTAATTTCTGTTATTCTGGAATTTATAAATTAACTTTGGGAAGAGAAAGTATGTATGAACGGGTAAAGCCAAATAAGTTTCCACGTACGGTGTCAGACAAGAGGGTAGTTACAAAATCCTTTGGCCAGAAATCAAGAGATAACGAGTTCGAATCCCGGGAGTGTCATATATATTTTGACCATATAAGTTTTTCATTGTGTCCACCCATTAATATTTTCTAATAATTTTTTGTCAACACTGCACCGAACATGTTTTGAAAACACCATTGCGTCTCTCTCTCTCTGCGTCATATGCCTGCCTCACCAACGGGTCAGAATTAAGAGGCGGTCAGGGAAACGGCGGGTGGAGAGGGAAGTACGTGTAACTGTCTAGGTTTCTAACTTTCTCCTCCTTTACCTCTCCTGTATAATTATTTCAGTACTACCCTCCGCTCAAACCCACCCACAACTACAGGAGGAGGAAAATTTTTCAAAAGGTGATTAAAAGTAAAAACATTCGTGAAAAGGATACAGAGGAAAAAGGGACACAGACGCACGCACCGCGGCCCGCGAGAGGTGCCCGTGCAACTCACTCGCGCGCTGACACTTCCGCATGACGAGTTTAAAGTAATCACCCGACGGGACTCGGTATCGGTATATGTGTCTGGAGTGTTCTTTTTTGTCATATACCTTCGTAATCAACGAAAATTTTCCACTATATTTTGAAATATATTATATATATATTAGTCTGATCATAAGTAGAGAATTTTAGTTCATACATATATACACATGTATATATGAATCATATATTATCTTCCGAAGAAGACGGAGTTCGAGTCCGTCGAAATTATCAAGAAATTTTATGTGTTCTAGTGCTGTGTGTTGCTGTCTAAGTTTTTTATTCAACACTTCCGTGTTACTTCGAAGAAATCATCTATACTGTTGCTATATGTATATATATATATATATATATATATATATATATATATATACATATATATATATATATATATGTATGTATATGTATCTCCTTGAAATGGAACGCTCTCCGGCGACACATAAACACACAGATATAGAATATTTAAAATATAGAGACGCAAAGAAAGGACACTCACACATGTAGTTTACGTTTCGACAGCACGACCGCCGTCATCATCATCTTTTTTGTATCTATATATATTAATGTTTTTATCAAAATTTCTTAATCAACCAGAAGGTCGGTTTTAAACAAGACTGCCGAGTTCATCCAGTTCATATTTTTCTTTATTTAGTTATGTATTTAAATATGTTTCCAATTTAAATATTCCTATTATATTTTGTGTTGAGTAACAAATTAAGATGTGTGAAAAGTAATTCTGGTTTCAAAAAAGAAATGTTTGCGACGCTATAAAATCTGAAAATCAGATGCGGCAACAACGAAGAGTGGGCCTGCAAGTTTAAACCAGGACGTGGACCATACTTTCGCGTTCTCGTATGTGTGCCTCATTACTTTATCTGTCAGCAATGTGTGAGTCAGTTCTTTCTCCATCACACTCTCTCTTCATCTCTGTCAATTTTATAATGCAATAAATAGCCTTTGCGACTTATCACCATCGAGTTATTCTTAAAAATTATACTCCGATTGAAATTTTTGAGCGCAGCCGAATTACTTCGTTCTGCCTCACCACTGAGTGACCTAATCCATATACCGTTCACTCTGAATAATCAAGAGTATAGAGCACCACTGAAGAGAGAGGAAAACATTTCCCCGTATAGCAAGTAGTTCGCGTAAGGTTTTTTGCAAAAAAGTAGAAGATCTCAGCAAAACCCCATAGAAGACCGTATATGTATACTTCATGATGCTGTTTCGAATGGTAAGCTAGGGGTTTTAGAGCTTTTACCCGTACCCTACCTGTTCTGCTACCAACTTGAACTGTAAAGGCTTTATGCTGCCGGGTTTCACCTCGCGTGTTCTTTTCTGGTGACAAGTTTTGTCAACATTATAGCTGGTGTCAAACGGGAGCCTTTGCACCGTTTCCCCCCACTTAGATCGTATAGAGCTTGAAAAAAATCGTGTGTTACGACCACGAAGATTTTGATCTGGGGTGATATTCTAGACAATTGTTTGCATTTTTTTTAAAGAAATTAATGAAGAAAAACAAGGTCTCATACCAATCTAGTATCTCGATGGCTGTCTCATTTACCGTTGCTGTATTCTCATTGCAATACCGAATGTTTTGATAGGTGATCATTATCCCGTCGAGGGTAGGATGAATAAGGGTAATATCAAAACATGACATTCTTTACATCATGCCCCGTCATCATTAGCTGCAAATAATACAAAATATTATAGCTGAAGTTGGATGAAAGACTGGAAAAGTGTATAGAGTGGCAAGATAATTGATCAACTCGTGATAACCATTCAAAAAAGGGAATAAATTACATTGATTTGATGGTAATATTATTTTGGCATTAAATAATTGTTTTCGTATAAGTGAGTCACCAACAAACATTTACTAAATTAAATTCACCTCATTGTTGTCAATTCGATTAATAACATTACGATTAGTTCCATTAATGCACAGCTCTGACATAATGGCGATTCAAAAATATTCTCAAAAAGAAATTCTCGTGTATTTGTTTTGTATGGGGGTTGGTTGAAATAATCTCTGTATTGTGTTTTCAACACTTGAAACATGTTAATGGCAGTACATCGTAAAAAAACTACTATTAAGTGGTTTTGTTTTTACATTTATTTTCAACGAGGACTTTTACCACAACGAAAAGAAAATATCCTTATGGCGATGGAGTGAATTTTAATTTATATGACTCAAGATAAACATCTTACCGGAAATTGGAATATTTAAACTCGAATATAGATCAAGTCATGCATTGTATAACTTTTTCACGGAAAATTTATTTGCATAATGAACGATGCATTCAGTCACTAACAATTCGAGCAAGAGAAATTTATTCACCGAAGGACTTTTGTACTATAGCTTACTCGCGCCACGGGGTGAAAAAGCACATTAAATTATTTTCTGTGGAATAGATTCAAAATTGCTGAAAGTTATTTTTTGTTTCCGCTAATCCTGAAGTCAATCGAGTAATAATGTGGTCCTTTGGCGAAATTTATCATTCTAAAAGCATAAATTTAGACTTAAATGTATACTATATACGCATAGGTCATATTTTTATCTAAAATTAGATAAAATTGGAGCTCTTTTGTAACACATTTACGAGAGAAAACGTTCACGCTACATACCCGTTCATAAAGCTGCTATAGATCTACTCTACCAATCTTATAAGTAATGGATAGATATATTGTTAACAATGTAATATTCCTTTGAAATTCCATTTGATTGATAGATATGCCAAATGATAGATAAATAGAGGTATTTTGATTGGGCAAAAATGAGACCAAATGGTGCTTTCTATAAAAGGTTAAACTTTTGGAGATCACAATACCAAGTACTATGCACACCCATAAAAGGTGCATATCCGAAATATTTCTTCATAATCTGGTGACTGTTTTAAGAGGTTATTGGAACCGTGGCTCGCAAAATGGGACCTTATGGAAAAAGCCAGGGGGGGGACCAGTAAGGACATAAATCCACAAGAGTTTTGAAATTCGTTTTATATATTCCGTTGTTTTTTTTTAGATTGCCTACATCATAAAAATGTCACCATGGCTTCACCTCGTAAATCAACCTCAGTAAATCGTCGACACAATAAGCAGAGAAAAAAGTGCTAACCGTTCGGAGAGTTGCTTCATTGCCAACATGTCTTGACCGTGCCCGAGCAGCGGGTAACCGGCTATGGAAAATTGCTGATAGGCACAAAAACGAGGTAAGGGACTCGCTTGATTCTGGAAATAAAACAGTTTTGTGAAAAGATTCTAAAATGTGCGGGAATCAAAAGAATAGTGACAAGCGATGTATATAACTGTACGGGAAGGCCGTTGAAGGTGGAAGGGCGGGGCCGTTATGGAGAGGTGAGAAACGACCACCTAGCGCAATTGCCTCACGGTCATCTTCAATCCTTCGGGCCTGGGGAATGAAACACCTATCTCGAGAGTGCATTCGAACGAGATTTATAAAAGGAGTGGAGGAAAAGAAAATCCAAGACCAAGACAGGTATTACCAGAGTCGTGTCCCAAATACACAAACTCATTGCATTATACCAGCTATAATACTCCACTAAATCATTTGCAAATAACATAGCTTCGAACGATAATGAAATATCAAATATTCAAAAAAATTTCAGTTCTATATTAACGTGGTTTATATTCAATAAACGCAATACCACGGAAATGTGAAAAATAAATATGTGATCAACAATGTATTACAGTTGCAAGTGCATTAAATGACGATCGAGATACACAGCATATTTTACAAGCTCAAGGTACTGCAAAGAATATCAATCATTTTTGACCCCAAATAAAGAAATAAAAATTTCCTCATGTACCAATAATATTAGCGCAGTAAAATTATACAAGCATCCTACATGAGAGTTTTAACAGGGATAATCAAATATTTGTATAAAATTCAATACATACATTTCCCACAAATTAAGAACTTCTTTGAATGTACACATTAATTATATGTTATTATTAGTCCTAAAATAATACATTTATTAAATTCATTGGCTGCAAAACATTGAACTTTACTCCATGACTTCACAATCCTGATTGGTCTGTCTAAATATCTATTGTATGCTCACTTTAAAATTAATTAATTATTTCATTTTTGAAGGCCAACTTTAATTGCATGCTTTGCTTGAATAACTTACTATGAGAAAATTTCAAAAGGTCAAACCACGAAAGTATCCATTGCCCCTGGTCATCACAGAAAAACCTCTGTGAAGGTGCCCGAATGAGTTACTGTCAGCTTAACTAAATTCGTTCGAGTGCCCAATATTTTTTTAAGCTAAAGTATGTGTATATTGAAAGAAGGGAGAGAAAGAATCTGCTCTCGAATACCAGTGTAATCATGAGTCACTGATATATTAGAATATAAAGTTCCATTTGGACAATTAAAATCGATTTAGTGAAATGTTACTGCTTCCATTTTTATTGGATTCCGTTAAGATTAGATAAGATGAAGGGTTCAGCAAAATAGCACCAGGTTACCCAATGGAGGGGAGAAGAGATGCAGTCGTCTATTCGACCCATATCCCCCCTCTGGGATATCGATTCCTCTAAGACGAGAAATCGTGAAAGGAAACGCTCCCGCCCTAAATTATTTAAATCCACGGCGACTTCACCGGCGACGTTCAAGCGGCACGGGTTAAGGAAGGAGGTGGGAGGAGATACGGATCAAGGTCAATGGGTGCGGGAGAGAGGAATGGACCGCGAGTGAGAACAGTCTCGGAAACGGGATTGAGAAAGGGTGGAGGAGTAATAGCGAGGGGGGGGGAGGCAAGGAGGGTGGGCGAAAAGGTTGTTAGAGACGGAGGAGGAAGGGAGCGGGTGGGAGGGTTTGCCGACCGCACGTCCCTATCGGGGCGTGGTCCCAAAGATGGGAATGGGTAGGAGAAAACTTATGGGCTGGGATAAGGTCCGAGTTAAGAGCCTTGGAGGTCCCAGAAGGTCGCCCCACCGATAGCGGGTCATGACACCCCTTACGACTAACTTCCGCTCTGCTCACCTTTTTTTCCCTCGTCCGCAGACCGTTGACTATACAACAACGTAAGTATATAAATATAAATATATGTATACGTATATATATATATATATTCATACATACATAATGTACACCAAAATAGCACCAGCGAACAAGAGACAAAGAAATACACACAAATGAAGCTCACACGCATTTCGAATTTTCGGTGGCAAGGCGACCTTTTCATTTTCCAAGGAACTTAGGAAAGAAGGAGTTCCTTCTCTCCCTTGAGAAAGGTGGTCTTGCCACCGAAAATTTGGGAAAAAGGAAGTTCCATTTTTATTTCCCTATGTTTTTGTTCGCTAGTGGTATCTTGGTGTTCATTATAAAAATATATGTATATATATATAAAGATGATTTCTTCGAAGTAACACGGAAATGTTAAATAAAAAACTTACACAGCAACACATAGCACGAGAACACATAAAAAAAGAACACTCACAATAATATCTTGATCATTTCGACGGACTCGAATATACCTCAGTCATATGTTATCTTCCGAAGAAGACGGAGTTCGAGTCTGTCGAAATTACCAAGATATTATTGTAAGTGTTCTTGTTATGTGTTCTCATATATATATATATATATATATATATATATATATATATATATTACTATTTATATGTGTGTGTGTGTGTGTGTGTGTAACGGTAAGAGTCCCCGCGAAGGTAGGCTACCGCCGATTTTGACGTTCGAGGTAAGCAGGAATCTCCGCAAAGGCTGCGGATCGTTCGGAAAACGAGAAGCCCTGGTAGTTGTGATGCGATGGGAGCCTTGGAAAAACCGTTTGGGAAATGCGAACGGGGTGAACTCCTGAAGCATTGGAAAAAGTGAAGACCTGAGACTTTTAAAAGATGATCAATAATAATTTGCAAAAAAAATAGTACTCCAACCCTGATGTAATACCTATTCGGTACCTATTCTCTGAAGGCTCTTTCAATCTGAAATCCACATTCGGTCTAGATCTTTTTGTCCTTATGACATCCTAATGAAACATTTTATCTGCTACAATGTTTCGAACAGTTACTTATATAGTTTCTCAAGTTGTTCCCTGTCGATCTTTTTTTCCCATGCCTACTCCACAAATTTTCTTTTTCTATTCTACAATTTTTTAAACTAGGTCGTTTACATTATACGCCAATTTAATCGTCAGCATAAGCCACCAGTATCAGGTTACGAAGTATCACATCTAACTCTGGTCCGCTTTTTCATTGGGAGAGGTCTCTATCATTTCCATGTGCTACGACACGAAACTTTTCACATGTTACTTTCTTATTTCTTACTTAACAAAAATTTCTATACCCTCTTCGAACTTGTTGTCCAAACTGCTCTTCACCTTAAACGCCTTCTTAGTTGTAGCTATTGTGCGCTTGATATCAACCGAGCTTTTGCAAGTACAAGGAATAAATTAGTAATACAAGTGGAAATGCAACATTTTCTGGCAATTTTAGCGTGTGTTTTATTTTAATTTGATGTGATTATCAACTATATTACGATGTGCACCAAGAGATATATTTATCTTACTTATGGGTCCTATGTACATATACTTTATCTATCAGGAACTAATAATGTGATTGCCCAGATATGCAGTAAGGGTTTTACAACTGTTTGTTACAAAGTTTGAACAGTTCGATGCTAGTGATAAGGTCAGTACGGAGATATTGATGCCCGCAAAAGAGAGAATATTAAGGTCTGCGCTCCCAAGGGCTCGTGAAGAGTTTTCAGCCGTTCATTTGTTAGAGATTCATTTGTTCATTTGTATGTTCATTTCATAGAGAAACGAACTCAAGGAAAACTTTAAATAACAAGTTATCTCCCTGCAATAGCATATTGTACAACGGATGAATATCTATTCACAGTTACCTATTACAAATATAGGTGTTGAAATATCTCTGGGTTCATTAGGTAAGTTGCAATTACGGTTACACATATAAATCCGGTCATCCAATATCGACTATTCTCTGTATTTAAGAATGGCAGTTTTTTATATAATTCAATGTTGAATACCACCATCTGAACGTCAATAAGTAATAGTTAAAGCCATTTAGTTAGCATAGATCAATATATGATTAATATCATAATTAATCTAGAGTCGTTTCGTACAGTGATATTATTTCCTATTACACTAACTTGAAATGAAAAATATTCGTAGTTTTAGTGAGTAGTTCGTAGTGGCATTTTCACTTAGTAATACGTCATTCTAACCTGATTCTATGGAAATGATAGTTATTAAGATTTAAAATTAATTGAAAAAATTATGGATATATCAAAATATTTTTTAAAAGTTCAATATTAAAAATAAAAACGCACATTTGAGGAGCTTCAATGTCCATTTTACTCGTAATTAATATGAAGTGAAGGCTTGAAGAAAACCGCACAACTAGGGATTACAAATTGATCCCTCATTATCTATCAATAAAAGCTAAATTTAATTAATAATAAAACAGTTTCTGGCGTAACTTGGTGGAAAATCTTCATACTGACTTTTAATAATCAAACCACTCTACTTTTCCTCATAAATTTATGCGGAAAAGTAAAGTGGTTTGATTACACAGACCTACAAAAAAAATGTTTTTTTGGTGCCGGGAATCTTTGTGATGATTTTAACTATACTATATTTGTATAGCTGAATCCAAATATGAAATCCGTTTTTATTTAACAGCTCTACTTTTTTAGATATGACACATCTTACGATTAGTTGTTTAAATATTTGATATATTCCGGAAAATAATTTTCAAAGTTAAATAAATCTATAAGTATACTAAGTTATAACCACTCTGCGGTGTTCCTTTTATTTTCAATAAACTGTCAATAAGTTTTATGTATATTTCTATATTGTAGGCCAATGAGATAATTATTAATATAATATTCCCATATCATCATGTAGAAGTTTTGTTTACGTAAGTAACAACATATCTATATCTTGAAAACTATAGCTGATAGGAAAAAACTAGTGTCATAACTGGATTCAGCACCCCAATTGTTCTTTAAATCAGCATTAAAAGCTCCGGCACCAAAACCACTGTTGGCCTGTGTTATTAAAAGTTAATTAATAATGTAAAATGACATATATCTGAAATTTATATTGTGGGCATATACGATGAGTTTCCTAATGGTAATAATAATTAGCGATGAAAAAATATGTTATATACCTGAAGAGTCAATGCGATTCCTTCGTCGCTGGACTTTGGTGCAAGGGATTCTACCAGCATTCAATTTCACCATTGAGATGGTTGCCAGACTTAAACAATTTCGAATCATGGAATTAATTTCAGTTATCATTATCAGTAATATTGGACATAATTATCGTAAATACTTGTGCAAAATGAAACAGAAAACTCATGCCAAAGAGAGGAGAAATTACTGGAAGTGACGACAATCAAGTTCATTGGCTAAGCCTGCGGTCCCTTTACGGCGTCGAAATTCGTGGCTTATCGCATGAGCGGCTAAAATCCTCTACGAGCAAAAGGAACATCCCCCTCCAACCATTACAGTCCGGTCCACTCATTTCCCGATTTCCCCAGTGGGGAACTCTCTCTCTCCCATTCGCCTTCCCCAAAGACCCACGTCTTCCGTCGCAGGAGCTCCTCTCTCACGACTTTGTGGGGCGGGCGAGGTACCCAAACCACGCGTCGTCGGAAAGCCACTCTTCCTCGCGTGGTCGCTCGTCGAGAGTTCAGCGAAGCTTTGGATGGATCACTGAGAGAGAGAGAAAGATTCACCGTCCTATGAGTCGCATGACCTCCCTTCCTCGCAAAACCACTCCCTCCTCCTTGACTTCTCAGCGTTTTCGCCATCCCTCCTCCGGGCATATTCGTGAGGGAGATGTAGGATGGGTGCGGTGGTGGGAGGTGAAATCTCGCGGAGCGTCAAATTAACTCCCTTAAAACCATTCTTGAACTCGCGTGCAATTCCAAATTTTCCCTCGTCGGCCTCGGGTTATGACGCGCACGAGGGAGTGAAGGAAATAAAAAAAAAAGATGTGGAGGATGGGACGAGGAGAAAATTCGATGGGATAGGCGAGGGATTTTGGGGAACGGGGACTTCTGCGGTCCGAGGGTGCGGTCCCCAAACTCAGGGCCAGAGTTCCAATTTGTGGTTCCGGAAGAATGTGGGGGATGAGTTGAAAGGGGGGTGAAGGGATGAGAATCGTCCTTGGTGCCCCGATGGGTCAATGGTGGGGCAAATTTACATGCATATTTTATATTTACAAGTATGGCCACAATCGTGATGGTGGCGGAAGATAACACACAGAACAAAGATATGATTTTTTTTTTACTTGGAAATTTCTGTGGCACAACAACTTTCCTAATTCTTTGGTTTAAGGGGAATATTCCATAGAGACTAACCCTTAGGCCGAAGAATTGTTTTTTTTCCTGTGTTGTGTTCAACTACCAAGCTTGTAACATAGGCATACTCTTTTCGCCTGTGAGAATTTTTTTACGATTTTATTTGTATTTACAAACTTAAAATATGAATGAGCCTTTCTCTCGGACACAACATTTTGCGAAGGATATGGTGCAGGTCAAAATTTTGAATTCGTAAACGACCCAAGTAACTAATTGAACATTCTATTATAGTCTAAATGAAAACCGCATGTCAAAACCACTCCCCCTCATGTTCTTGCTTCTAAATTTTTCTTTCCGTTTGAATAATTTTCGTTTTCACCGCGTCTAATGGGCCAGTCTCACCCGATATATCTTCTACTCATATGTCTACCGGCAGCTGCGAATTCATAATTATTCTTGGTTGATAGTTAAGATTACGGGATTCTCCAGAAGGTGCCGTTGCTTATCTGGAAAGTTTCCAGAAAGGGATGCACAACTGAGGATATTCGCGCAAATAATAATTATTTTGAGTAGAAGGTCAAAGCACTACCTGTGTCCTAAACTAGATTTTTTTTAAACAGAAACCATGATGTCGCTGTGTAGTAAAATTTAAGTGTACAGTAACTATGTCATAATTACAAGCATTGAATTACATTAAGGAAAATCTCTATTCCTTAAAATCATAAGAAACTCATTTGATCCGTGTCTGTACTTTCGGAGGGAAATACTTTGCTGAATTAACTATCAACAAGCTCTAAAGAATTTTGTAAAAGAAAGAAGTACATCGATAAACTCGCAACAATATAACATTGTGTCTGTCAATTTCACTCCCACTGAAAAAACCTAAGAACTTGGCTTCAAAGGTTGGTGACCCGAGAAAGTTATTCCACTTTAAAAATTTTATTTTCTACTCAAAATCACTTATTTAAAAGACTTAAAAATAGTATCAAAGTCTCTCTTGGTTTGAAATTAAGATGGTGCTATTTCTCATTCTTCCAAATTGGTGGAAGCCCACATTCATAATTTAAAAAGCACCAAGCCACAAGATGAAGAAGAACAGTGCAGATGGGTTTGTTCATGTGCAAAAAAGTGTTTATCCATATTTCTATATGAGTGAATATTTACACTTGGAAAGCTCGTTTTCCGCCAGGCAGCCTTGCGGCGAATTGTGGAGTACACAATATTGCAGATGTAGATGTAAACCCGAATAAGAATTACATCCTGATTCCTGGAAAAGCCATGAATCAGTCGACACGAACACTTGGGGGTGCGATACCTTTATAAGTGACACGGATGCTCTGCATATGCCCACCTTCAAATAAAATTACACTAGAAAGGGGAGAGGGTATCTAGGTACCCTATCGTTCCGAAATTATCATTTGCCTCCGCGTGATCGGAAACGCTTTACATTCTACTAGTTAGTTTAAAAGTCACACTTCCATTTGGGGAACTCAATTGACAGTCAATGGGTCGGATCACCATCGATCCGGCCAAACAGATTCCCGCGCGGATACATCCGCTCAGTCATCGATATGAGGCAAATGCGTCGACTTCAATTATTAATAATCTCTGAAAACCCTATTCACGCCGGTGGAATGTCGCTATCGAACGCATTAAAAATGCTCATATCCGATATGAGTGCAGAACGAATGGCGAGGTAAAAAAATATTTTCCATTGTCGACAATGTATATTTCAAGCTGTTGATTCTCCCTCGACCCAAAACGATGAGGATGGGCACTAATTTTTGGCGAAATTAATTAAACGAATGAGCTCAGCCTCTGAAGGAGAAAACATGAGATTAAAGCGTCTAAACCTGTGGGTTTTAGAATCAATAAATTCCAACATATTAAAAATTAAAACAAATTTTTACATTTGTGATGGTGTTAGCCGTTTTTTGAACGAATTTCAGAGTCGTGAGAATATTGAGAAACACATAAAATACGTAAATTGATACATTAAAATAATGGTGACGACGAATGAAGCGTTTATTCCCGTAAGTCAAGATACAAATATTGTACGGGTATAATTGTGAATACGTCAACTATAAAGGAAAGTAAAAAGATATACTGATGCAATAAACTTCCATTTCAATTTATTTACTTCCTCCATTGAAATGATAAAGTGATTTTTCATCAAACGAACAATGCACGATTAAGCACGAACGTAACTTCCGTTGAAAGTTGTCATTCCTTGTTTACCAATACCCAACCTACCTCATGAAAATAGAGTTTGATTGACTCTACTTGACGGTAATTAAACCTTTACTTCATTATCAAGTGAAATGCCTGCGTTTAAGCGAAAAAGATCATGACCAACTGCTGACGTGGAATTTGCTAGATCCATCAAGTTTAGGCTGAATCGAGAGACTGTTTTGTGCCTCGTAAAATTTCTCTTGGAGTAACCATATCGGATTCAAATGCAACATCCGCATCTTACTTATTGGGGATATTATTTTGCAAATAAGTATCAGAACGTCGATTTTCAAGCAATCATTCCCTCGTGGCGTTATAGATTCGACTTGGTCATTTCACCATGCGCACTTGATAAATAAAATGCAAAATAAACCACTGCATCGGGTTACCACGAAGATATATGCTCCTTATGCTCCCGTCGATTTCCATTTTCTTGGTTAGCACCATTAGCTTTGATGCATTCCCGCCTAATTCAGCAAGGAAGCCAGAGAGTAATGCTTCAATAGAAACGTAATTGCATACTTATAGCGATGCAAACGGATATGCCAACCAGCAAGAAATCATGAATGAGTGACACAAGCGATTAATCGTGATGTCTGGACAGTCATGGGAGATACAGGTACCCGGGAAGGCGATATGACGAAATTTGGTTGGATAATCCGTTAGGAGAAAACAGGACAGAATGTAACCATGTGCATTGAACAGAATTAATCATGACATCCCTAGCAAAAAACCTAAGCACTCTAATAAGACTGCTTGACTGGGAAACTAAAGGATCTAAAGATGAAATATTTAGAGATGAAAATCTAGGTGGAACTGCCTGACTAATTTTCTAATATAATCGGTACCTAATGTCAATTTAATTCAATTTTTCACATTAATCGTGATTTACTGGACAGTACTAGAATATTTTTTTTCACTATGTAGTTCAAGTTAATACTTCCAATTTCAATGTTCTGGATTAAAAATAGAGTATTAAAATATCAAGTTTTTACATTGAATCCCGGGCAAAAGCCTGCTCCAAATCTGTTTGAATAGCAATATAGAGAGATAAAACCTCTTTTAAATTCCTGACTGGTAATTATAAGGGCGTGAATGCAGGAAATTTTGTTGCCAAATGCAGCGAACAATTTTGCTAAAAATTAAAAAAATTCTTGAAAATTATACGGATAATGAAACTAATTAAAATCAATGTTTTTGGCGAGAAAATCTTGAATTCATAAAAATATAGTCATCCTAAACGGACACTATCGGAACTAGGTTTAATGGCTAAAGGGCTTTTATGACCGTATTTTCGAAAATCAAAACATATCTGCAGATGAGAAGTACTTTAATTATTCTCTATAAACAGTTTGAATAGAACCTACACTTCATTTAGCAGTAGCCGTAAAAGCGTGGCCATTCTTTTCTTTTGATAGAATATATGAAAAATTAATACTAAATATAGACAGCTGTGAATAATAATCGTATAAAAAAATATATATATATACAGACCTCATAATAAGGCTTAATGTTAAAAAGGTTTCGAAGCAAATAGTACAATCTCAAAAATATTTTTCCTGTGATTTATCATAATTATTTATTTGACCTGTTACTCCTTTCCCCTTCTAATCACATCCAACCGCTATTGGAAATTATAATATTAAGATTTAGGTAATTATTTTGTTGTATCTTTTTTGAAAACCAATTTCTCTCTAAAAATGCAAAATAGGTGTATTTACAAAACCTTCTTCCACTGAGTATTTTACCTCATTTTAATTTGGGAAAAAGGTTTACATATCTATTCCATTTCGATTCAAATATAAGAAACTTTGTAAGTATTCTACTCCTTTCATTAAAGCTTGCCGAGGTTGAGATTAATTTCCCAGGAGCTAATATCATCTTGGATAAAATAATGGAGTTTGCTGAGTATGACTGAATGGAAGCAGCTCTCTCAGATTTCGATGGGCGCGCAATGTCATACCAATTTGCACTTAATCTTATGATTAACTACGATAGAATTCACTTCTAAATAAACATAAAATGCCCGCCCCAGTGGCGTCGGGTTAACGTCCTTGCCAACCAACGCAGGAGTAGCGGATTCTATTTCATTCTAAGTGGATTTTCCTCCACTTTGGGCATGGGTGTTTGTAATTGTCTTTGGTATAATTTTTAGGAATTAGGTGCGAGAAGGGACTATCAAGTCACTATATAGCCCCAATAAATTCTTTAAATATTTAATTTTTCCAATTACTTCATTGTTTTCGTTCGGTTCCCAATCTAAAGTGGACTTTGGATGTTTTCTCTATCAGATGTGTACTTCCTTGAGTCTGTTTTGGAAATAGAATTATGATCTAATGTTACGTAAAATGAAAGGAAGAGGGTGAATCAGTCAGAAAGACTGTGCGATTACTTCGTCCATAGCCTTTATTGGAAAACAAAAACATTAACGCGCGGAAAATTTTTTAGGAAAACTGAGCGAGGAGACAGAATTTTGATCGATTGTTGATGAAAGGAGCGAATATCTGATCCATTTTTTTTACACTCAACACGGGTCCATCTACGGTTTACCAATCCTCCAGACGTGTCCTAATTAAATGCGCGTTTGACGAGGAAGGAATATGAAACCATGAATTGCAGATTTCAGAGATTTTATTTGCAATCCCTCGTTGGTGGTAATGTCTTATTGGGAACTGGATTGATGGGTTTTATTAGCGATTTAATTGATGTTCGGATTTTTTAATTGATGATCTTTTCCCAAGCACTGCTTGACCGAGGTGAACGATGAATTGGCAACTGCAAAAACGTTCACCCTCACGCCTTCCTAATTAATGAAATTTCCTAATGTGGAGTGATCGATTGCGTATTAATTGCACTGAATCAGGATGTTGGACCAGGGAGTAATTTTAACGGTGCCGTGATGACTTATCTCAAGTCTTACAGTTTTGATACTTCGATATAAAGTATTAGTTTGAGAAAATTGGGGTGAATCGTTAACACACAAAAACAAAAAGCATAGCAAAATATTAAGTAGCTCAAAACGGTATCCTTTTATTGAGTTGAATTTTGACTCTAGAAAATCAAAAACTGCTTATGTTTATATTTTACAGCTAAAAAATATATTTCTGAGTTATTTTATTAATGCAAAAAGGTAGTGAGCGTTAAAGTGGCATAAAAAGTCATTCGTATAAAAAGTGTTAGCAGCGGCCTAAAGTAGTAAAGTAAGTAATAAGAATAGTATTCTACCTAGTGAATTATTCCTATCGAATACTTAAATATCAACAACATGGATCACGAGGGTTAACGTGCAGTGGATGATATTTTATGTTACGGAAAAATTCGTTTTATGTTAAAATCTGTTAGTATTCAACAATAAAAAAGTGTGCTGCAGAATACCATGTAACACCATTTCCTGCGCCAAGCCTTCTTAAGACCAGGATATTCCCGAAGCGGATCGTTGAAAATAGAGCTGGAGGGCCTCCATGTACGACAGACCTATAAATAATTACAAAATTATCTTTAAAGAACCACTTTCACAAACTTCAATGAGCACCACCAGTAGGTATAACAGTAGCAGTGGTGTACGTACATACATGCATGTGCATTTCCCTATTTATTCTTGTTACAGATAGTTTATGATAAGTATGAGAATTTGCCCAAGGTTTATTAAAGAAGATGCATATTTTTAGAATGTGATATTTAGATAGGCATGTCGATACGAAAGGTTTTTTCCAGAACGGTGGGTTATTTTTTTTCAACGCGAAATAAATGAATATGGCTGTCATTTATAATATTTTGGGATGATTTTCTCTCCTCTCTTTCCTTTCAAACCATAAATTGGGATCTAAGAGGATGTGAAATGTCGTTAATTCCTGCCTATACTCTGATATAAGTTTAAAATTGGAGTTTCAAACCTCTGAAGTAACTCTCTCCTCCAAAATACTTCCTTATTACTCTTTCCTTCTTCCCATCCAATTTCTCTACTCACTTCCCTAGCATCGCCTTACGATGCCCGGATTCGTCCCCGTTTTCCCGCATACGTTATATTCGATATTTTCAGGCTTCACTTTGAGGAACACCATTATTACTCAAGTAAAGTACCACCGAATCTTTCCGCTCAATTTTATTCAAGGTTGGTTGGTTTTGTTGGAGAGGCGACCGACAGCTAAGGTCATTAGCGCCATTAGGGATGGGTGGGAAAGGAAGGGTGGAGAGAAACCCGGCGTCGGCATTAGCCTACTTTTTGTTGAAAGGCGCCAAGGGGTCCGCAGTTTAATGTCCTATCCGACGGATGTCGTACTCACTCAAAGTGCTCTCCACAAAGCGCCTCAAGTTGGGATCGGGATACCACTGAAAAAAATATTTGTTTTCTCCAGGATTTGAACCCGGGCCTTCGCGGTGGAAAGCCTGTACGTTAGCCTCCGCTCCGACCCAATCCCCCAATTTCATTCAGTACAACTGATTTCGACGCTTCGGCATCATTCGCAGGCTAACACCAAACCGTCGACATTAATTATACCGAATAAAATTGAGTGGAAAGATACATACGTATTTTTACTTCAGTAGGTATACATGTATCTTCCGCCATGCATTTTTGGTTACATAAAATTGGCCGATGGAGTATCTTCACGCAAACAGGCTCAACCTCTCTTGTTATTGTGCGAAAATTATTATTCCCACTCGAACATTTCTAAGATTATAAATATGGTATCTCATTTTAGAAATATTGTCGACTATAGGTTTTCACTCTATTTCGGTGCTTTTCTTGATTGATTTCCCCAAAATGTTTGAGTAGCACGCGTATATAATTTATGGCAGTTGAGTAATGATCATCACAGCAATCAATCATCATCTTTCCCGACTTCATGTAAAATCCCCGGCGACCCATCTACATAAATCTGAGGGGGTTTTTTATCGCCACGATCCGCGCTCAGCTGGATGCATGGGGATTGATTCATCAGTGAAATGACGCAGATGTCGACTCGCTGCCGCTGTGCTGAAAACATTTATGTTTGTAAAGATATGAATATGTTTCACGCAAATGTGACACCGGAATTCCATTACACGAGTAAATATACATAATGACAGTCATAAGCAAGGAATAAGTACCCTGCCAAATTATCATTGGTAGAGTTAATAAGCTAAACGAGCGAGAATAATAATAAATCGCAAACAAACTAAATGTCATGGCATAATATAAGGAAAGGTACTTTTATAATAGTTTCTTCAATTCTCTAGGAACTTAATCAATAGATATAAAACATTAAATACGTCAATTTATTCGATGCGGAATATATCGCAACGAATATGGAGAGTGATACAATACTGAGTCAGTCATTTAGTAAGCTAAACTTAGGGTTATATCATTTCCAGAGCTATTGACAACCTTAAACACTTCAGTGCACCGTGCCAAACACATGAACGGGGATTAAAACACCTTTAGGTCAACTGGCAAGTAACATATTTTGCATTTACCCATTCCAACGTGAAATAATTAGTTGCATCATTAATATTTATACTTTTGGCACGTTCCTTCCTTCCGGTCCAGGCGAAATAACGCCCTCTTCCAACGCTCTTCATGGAAATAATCGATGGATAATTCATCTACGCTCCGTCGTTTTTACAAGGGCATGCAGCGAGTGACAATTCTCATATGGTGGGGTACTCACATGAACGGTTCACCGAGAGAGAGAGGGAGCCTGTGTGGTGTGCTTATATTTATTTCTTTCATTCCCGGCCCAGGCGGAAGAGCATCATCAAGTGGGATTACTGATCGAGCCAATGGAGCCAGTGCATCAGACGGACGATTGAAACGAGTGATGGGGGAGTTGGTGTGACGGGTATCAATTCTCTGGAGAGAATGAGAGAGGATGAGTGGGCCACATTGTCGAATTCGTCTATAGCGCAGGCCTAGTGAACCCATTTGTGCGTATGTGTGTGTGTGTGGGGGGGGTTAGAAAAATCGTTTCAATCTGAGGATGAGCTCAGGATGCTTTTATCGAGAAGCCATTGGCCCCATCACGCGAGATCGACAGACTTGTGCGTTTCGATGAATCCATCCTCCTCTCGCCTCCTTTCACCTGGATGCGGAGATTTCGGTGAGGGATCGTTTGCCTATGGATCAAATTCCGTCGGCCCCAATCGTCGTGCTTCGCATTCTCACTCGATTTCCCCGCAAGGTGGGACGCCGGTCATTGAACCCTCCTGTAACTCCGGCCCATTGCAATTGAGGCACTTGGAAAAAAGACGCACCTCGAAAACAAACAAAGTGAAGAAAACACCAAACGTCTAGCCAACCACATATGTATATTAGAAGAAATGACGAATCGTTTATGAGTTTTCTAATGCTTATAAAAATGAAAATTAAACTTTCTTAACGAAACATAAGATGACGTGATATCCACAGTGGACGAAAATCAGTTGGAGATCGAATGTAAATAAGTTACAAAAGGTGTTCTGGCTGCAACTGATGATCGACTCCCCTTCTTGATTGTTATTTTAACAGGCTAAAGAAAAAAATGATATACAGAATAGTTATACACAATATGGATGTTAAGTTCTTTATACTGAAAATTGACTCCAAGATCGCCGCAGTGATAATATATTAGAACCAAAAAAATGGCATTCTGCCCCTTACTATCAACACTTTTCCTGCTGAAAAGTATGACTAAAGCATTTTAAATCTCGATACCATATGTTCTCCATCGTGAAATCAAGTAAATTTTTCCAATTCCTACAATCGCATTCCATTCAGATTTACAAATAGCGATTTCGATGACAAATCTGATCGCAAATTTAACGAATTTCTAAATTTATTTAAATTTTAATCATATTAAATGGCACCATAGATCTCCTTATGTTAACGTTAAATGTTCAAATCTGGACACGTACATATCAGGTCAATAATCTAGCATACTTGATATTACAAACGTTTTGAACGTATTATTAAAAAACTCTACAAATTCAATTTATGATACATGTTAACTTTAAATAGTGCATTTAACCCGATAAGAAAGAAATAGAATATACATATTATAAAGCACAAGTTTTACAGCCAACCAGAAGTTTATAATGTATTTTTATAAACTATCTATAACACTATTTCTTGATATGATTTAAATTTCTCCATATGTATAATAAGAATTATTTCAGCTAATAAAGAAACATTGTACTTTTTGACTAGTTACAGGAAATACTATGTAAAATTACAATTATTTATACCATTATTTAGAAAAATCAATATGTTTAAATTCCGCCAATTCACGCCTGAAACTACATGTTTTGTGAATAAAGTGTTAAACATTAAAATTATTCATGGCCACGTCCCCTCTCAAGAGATTTGAAGCTTTTGAGCAAGGATATTCTGCTGCCGTCCTTTCCGCTAATTGGTGACATACTCTTTACTATTACAAGTTATTTCCTTAGAATCTTGAAAAAGCACACTTATTTATTTTGTTCTCAGTATTTCTTCTAACTCTTCTCTTCCATGTGCCATGTAATTTCGACAATAAGAAAGCCGTTAAGACTGAACCGTTAGGTTTCACTGCCTAATGCACACCCTCACTTATCCACCAGATTTCCATCTATTTCTTCATCTTGGTAATTTTAAGATCCAATCCTCTCACATTAACGTAAATTGAATTTGTGTTTTCATGAAGTGGTGCTTCTAGTTGAGGAGTATAGTCTTTATTGGTGCAGTTTCTAGTTAATGATCAAAATCATTCATTAGTTATTCAGGGCTAATCTCATTTTTCATTTAGAAGTACGCATGATGGAATTAGTTTAATGCAAGAGCCAAGTAATTTTTTGTCTGTAGTTTTAAAATTATTCAATGCATTAGATAACGACTTTTGGAAAAAAAACAATGCAGCGAGTATTTTTTTCCGAAAAAACCATTCCGGCATTTGCCAGGGTAAAATTGAATGGCTGAATGGGTCCACATAAAACAGCTACATACTGTGGAAGTGGGCATTTATCCTACGATATATGATCCATAGTAAATATGAATATATCGCCACGATCGAAAAAGGCATGAATTTGTTCAGGTTTTAAAATGATAAGAACCGAGATATCGTTTCATTTTGCCGTTGAATTTTGTAGCTGATTAACGCGACGACTTTTAATACTTACACAGTTCATAAGTTTATAAAATATTTCTCAGCTAATCTTTCTAAGATTCATTAATTAATATGACAAGAATGAGTTTCTTTACCGTAGTTTCAGGATGGATAAATTCTTAAAGAGTCTTAATGGCTGGATAGTACCAAAACGATTTTTTTTTATAAACTATTTTCATCCAGGATGTAATCGGTTAAAAGAGGGTTGACTTATATTCTTAAAATATTCCTTCAATCTATGGAAGGAAAATATTGACAAAGCAGTCTAGTATATTCTTAACTATTCTTTTTCAAAGATGGAAAAAATAATCGAAAACAAAAGAGGGTGAACAGGTGAAAAACAGTTATTTAAAAATTATTATTTTTTTTAATTTTTCACACGGAAATATGGATAAGTTGTACTAATGCTCTGCGGTCAAGGAACAAAGGAATCCTTGAAATAATATTACATGGTAAAATCCCGTGTGATTGTATGAGAAAAAACAAACCGTTACTTTGGAATGTGACGAGGATAATGGAGTACGAGACGGGGAAAATGTTGGTTCACGAAAACATTACGAGAGCTGAATTTATTCAACACGCTAGTTGTTTTAAAAGCCAACAACACGAGCGGACAAAGGCACAAGAAGAGACGAAAACAAGAGTGAAAATGGAACGTGACAAGGG
Source organism: Hetaerina titia (assembly GCA_037158775.1). Classification (NCBI taxonomy): domain Eukaryota; kingdom Metazoa; phylum Arthropoda; class Insecta; order Odonata; family Calopterygidae; genus Hetaerina; species Hetaerina titia. Next base: position 50,788,823 of record CM073768.1, on the reverse strand, counting down.
TTCTGCATTTAACTCCATGCTTTCGCTAGTTGAATTACACAGCCAAAAAACCATGAGAGTCATATTTAGAGCGTGGTAGACCCGTAAAACAGATATTCACCATATCCTTCCGATTATTCCCCATCTATTATCTCCGATCGCACTTTTCCATTTAGGACAGAAGGCACCATCAGTTTTCCCGTTTAACTCAAATACGGAATCAAAAGAATGGTGGTTTGGAAACTTGCCTCATCAAATGTAATAAATAATCGGAGACAAAATTGTTAAATAGGTACGTATAATGATGAATTATTTAACGCAATGTTTGGTTTGTATCGAATAAAGTTTTAACGTTAAACAAAGATGAATGAAGTGCGGAATTATTGATTTTGTTCTTATTTAAAAAAATATATGGATAATCAACTTCCTCTTTCGAAATTTTTGACTTTAAGGAGAATATAGATAATAAAATCGAAATAACATAAAACCAGCAGAATAGTTCAAGGTGTGATCGGAGAAGAGAGACGCCTGTTGGGAGTATTTAGAAGAAGACAGGACAAGATAATACTGAAAATACTTACAGGCAATTAAGTCCTGAAAGCGGTAATAGAGGAGCGTGTGAAGAGAGTGTCAAAAGTATAATAATTTTGGATGAAATTAAGGGAGATACAGGAGAAGAGACAGATATTGTAGGATAGTCATGTACTCAACATTTCCTCCAACTGGAGAAAAAAGTGTCGCGGATAGAAGAATGGAATAGTTATTCACTGGAAAAAATTTAATAAGATGGCGCATATTTCGTCCATATCACACGAAGCAGTCATCGTCTCCTCGTCATTCGAATTTATTTGCTGCGCTTCAACTCGAACGCTCAGCCAGTCTAGCGGCTTCTCATTAATGAGATCCCAGCTAAATTTTTTAACATTTTTATTCCACCCCTTCAATCCCTCCTGCTGTCTAATGCAACGCCCGCGCTGTTAATCAACATACAAGAAGAAATTAGGTTTTGCTTCGTTATACAGGGTAAGGGAGTGACAGTAAAAAATAAGCGGGTAATGAATAGCAAGGGATTAGGGCATTGTCTTCTAGGCGGCATGTTTTACCCGGGCGAAGGCTGCCTTCGTCTGTCGTCGGATGGCATTCAAATCTTGACGACAGAGATTGAACATCCCAGCGAAAATAAATGGAGGGAAAAATATATTTGTGATATATATTATATTCATATTAGGTAATCTACCGCTTAAGGTAGATTTTTGGATGGACACAACTATCGAATGAATATTTTGTAACTCCAAACAAAACCCAATCTAGCAACCTACTCTACACCAGGTCCCTTTTCATCTCTGTGTACTTCTTTCCTCTCTTCATCCCGTCCAACTTCCCTATCCTGTTCCTGCTCTTTTTTCGTTTGCCTAATATTCTCCCCTCTATTACCTTCTTCAACATTCCACTACCGCTAAATACGCCTTTCATCCATTATGTATATGTATACACATAAATATATACATATGTTGCATACATATATATATAGCATATACGTACATGTACAAGACATGCATACCTGTATATGAAGAATTTTGCAGACTGTTAATGAGTGGTATAATCGTAAGGATTGAACAGATGGTGGTCACTATGAAAACGCAGTCTCTCATTTCTAAACCATAAAGATATTCTGCGTATCACGGCATGGTGCAGACGGAATTTTAGTTTAAAATAGTCATTATTTTTTTAAATATAATACAAAATAGCTACTGACTTTCCTTTTCTCCATGAATCTTCATTCCCTCATTGCATACCTGTATTCTTAACCTTATTTCATTACTTTTCTGTCCCCAGTCCTTCGTTTCCTGGAAAACTATCTATCCAGTTCTTGAAGAGGGCGTATTGGAAGTACTGGAAATTGCAGTATTGGAAGAACGTATAGAGTAAACTTTCGACTGCTTTGTTTAACTTAACTTTTACATTAATAAAATACAAAGCAACGGAGCCAGAGGTCTCTTTTCTCTTTTCTGCCGAATCGCTATTCTTTCGTCATTTTACGCCCAACCACTCAATGCAGCTCGGTGTGCGAACGGTGATAGTTCTTTTTCATCGTTCAATTTCTCCTTGTACACTGTAACTGTTCTTGTGCACACAAGTCGATAGAGAGGCGGAAATCAATGTATTTCATAAAGCATTTGGCATACAGGTAAACTTTATTAACATTCTACGGCTCACTGTACAAATGGACTCCGCAAATAATGCCTCACCATTTTTCTTTTGATTCCCAAAAGACAAACTTCCCTACGGTTGCAGTGGATCCAATGGGACGGAGAGAGGCGATGAGTGTGGTCGAGGGCGATGAAAAAGCTCCGGTGAGGAGACCGATGAAATTGTATCCACTGCATTCATTCGTATAAGCCCGGCGAGAAAGTATATTGGCCGGGTGGGAAAAAAATGAGCTCCGTCCCCTGCGAAAAATTCTCGAGGTAAGAGAAGAGCCTCCTCCTACGTCAGGAGACTCCCTCGTGGCAATCCAAGATCTCGCCCTTTGGCTCCTTCAAACCCACTCCGCCCCCTCAACTCTCTCTCTCTCTCTCTCTCTCTCTCTCTCTCTCTCTCTCTCTCTCTCTCTCTCTCTCTCTCTCTCTCCTCTCTCTCTCTCTCTCTCTCTTCTATCTCTCCCCAATCTCTCTCTCTCTCTCTATCCCTTCCACCTTTCCCCACTCATCACTCCATTACGGCTGAATCCCTTGATTCGATGCAATGGCGCAAAAAACCCCGTCCGGTGCGGAATTGCGGGCCAGTGGCTCACGTCAGACAACCCAATGAATGTCTTCGTTTCGATAGAGACCGAGCGCTGTCATTAACGGGAAGGGTTTTCGGAGGGAATTGGAAAAACGGTTCGGGGGTGAGATTTTCATCC